>BMAU01016094.1:0-77185 GCA_019973935.1 Trichonephila clavipes
CATGTAGTTGTATCGATTGTATTATGCTTAACTGCAGCATAACTGTGTAAAATACTCTAAAAACGTGGCATTTCTGTACGGCAGTGTAGATCTATGTTTGCCGCCGTGGAATGAACACGCAGAATAAAATTCCAGTAGATTTTGATAAAGTTTAATGTTTGAATTAAATGAAAACTCAACACACTTGAGTATTATTTAGAGTGCTATGAAGCAAGCACCTAATAAAACTCTTCAGGTCCTATCTGCAAGGACCTATCCCAATCTGTAGAAACCTTGACACCCTTGATCTAAATAATGGGTTAAATTCATTAACTACAAACACGTGTTTTCAGTCAATCAGTTTATGTTTTTCGTTGTTGCCAACCTTTTCTTTTAAAAGCTACACATTTGTAATCAATAATAACGTATGTAGGTAGGAAAAATGCACTTGATTTAAAAGCACATTTTAATACAAGAATTTTTTTTTAATTCTAAAGAACTTTTTGATGAATCTTAATGATTGAACATTTTTACCCAAATATCAAATTTGAAATTGTATCTATGTTTTACAAGTAGAACAACAAATACAAGTCTAATGTCAGTTTTGAATTCCATGGAGAACACGTGATTGTCTTTATCATGTGACAATCGTGAATTGAGCCCATTATAGCAAGAGACACGATTCCCGTAAAAGAAAACAAGAAAATAGTTTATGCAAAATACGTAGTAAATGAACTCAATGTTTAACGAAATTATTTTGAAAACAAGTTTTCTTGAGTAAATGATAAAAATGCGAGATTCGCAATTTTAAGTCAGAGCGACTCATAGCGAAAAATCGAAACAAATCGCCAAAAATCAATAAGCCGCCAGATGTGGTTTCCCTGCTGAATGATTAATCTGGATCCTCCCCATCTCGATGCCATCTGAGAACTCATTCTTGACACTTATTGTTTCTTCTACTGCCGGATGATGGAGTACTTATCTTTACTTAATATACTTCTATTCAGCCGGAAGGAACATGTTTTAAATCTCATCTTTTGCTCCGACAAAAAATCCCGTATCTTCCATTGCACATTCACACGAAGTTATAATGTTGTTGTTTTTAATCTTTGTGTTTTTCTAGTGTTATTTGTGAAATCATTTCAAAAATAGGAAATATTTTTTTTAAAAAAAATGGATCTTTCCTCATTTTAAACATATAAATATTATTTCGCCTCACCCCCACCCCTTAATTCAATATCAATAATTATAAATACTGAATTAATATATTAAATAACTATTCATTACATTATTTTGGTGACCATGTATATCTTTATGCATTTTTCCCCCCTGTCTTTTATATCTTCGATTTCATTTATGTTATACAGATGATACTTCTGTGCTGATACGTCTCCTACCATGTGTTTTTCAGCCTGTTTATATTCTCTTCATAGAATATATGCTTGAAATTATAATTACATTTTACAATTTTACGAAGCACACAAACATACACATTGATTGCCATAAAAACTTAAGCACCGAGGAGCAAGATTGGGATTGTTATGGAACGGAATAAAGGCAGGTGTCAGGCAGATATGTAAATGGTCAGAAATGCAATGTTATTGCGCATTGCCACCAAAGGGCTTTGAAAGTCGTTCTCCTTGGATTATAAAACAGGTAAGCAGAGCTTGTGTTTGGGTGTATTTAATCTGTTGCAGAGGGATGTTTTTATTTAGAGATGTCATTACTTAGTCATCGGAGTCAGAGTTCGAGAAAGGAAGAATCACAAGGATGATGAACCAAGACCACCAAGAACATTCGACTTTGCTGTGAGGAAGTGTTGGGACCTGTACACAAGAGAGAGATCTGTTACACGGCAACCAGACTCAACAAACCAACAGTTGAGAAGACCGTCATATCACACGACACTCACGCATAGCGCCACCTATATCATTGTCCGCCATTCATTCACAGGCAGCACATTCACTAGGGGCATCTGTGTCAGTTCGTACCATTGCAAGGCGCCTGGTTAAAGGACAGTTGCTATCGCGGCCTCCATTATGCCATTGACACCCACTCACCGTTGTCTCTATTTGGAGTAGTATCGCACTCGAATGGAAGAGAAGGGGATTGCAAGCAAATGGAATCAGGTCCGAAGATTCCAGATGCTATTTGGGCAGTGGTGACTATCGGGTATGTGTGGGGAGGCTCCTTGGTGAATGTCTCAATCTTACCTTCGCTTTACCGCTGCACACCACTCTCCCAACTGGTGTGATCTGATGCCATCGTATATGACACACGGTCATATAATCCATATAATACCATATAAATACGGTATATCCATATATACCATATACGGTACATCCATATTTAACATATACACGGTCATATAATACCTCTGGGCACCATGGTAGCTCAGAGGTACGTTCATGATATTCTTCAGCCACATGTGTTTCTACTCATGGCAGGGTCTTCAGGAGCCATTCTTCAACAGGACAATGTTCCCCCACACGCAGCAAGGGTTTCACAGAACCCTTCTCTGGCCTGCTTGATCCCCAGATTTGTCACTGATCAAGCACATCTGGAATTACTTAAGACACAAGTTGGACACTCAATGAGTTTGGACAAATTGCGGTACATTTCCAGCAACTGTGAAACGATATATCGCAGGACATCATTCGAGACTTGTATGTCGCAATGCCCGATCATATCACATCATGCATTCATGCTAGAGATAGCCTAACAGGGTACTAAATCCTCCATTCATTTGTAATTTTTTCTACTGTAAATGGTCATTTGTGGCTTTGATTTTGTTATCTCTTTCTTACATCAACGTTGTACTTTCGTATGTAAAATTTAGTTTCATTCTGACAATTTTTTCTTGGTGCTCAAATTTTGTATGGTAATAAGTGTATATAATAATATAAGTGTAAGTGTTTTAAATGGATGCAAATAGAAAGAATAATTTATAACGAAGGAATAATAATTATTGTTAAATAATTAAGGTAACCGATTATGCTTTCGAAACCGTGATTTTGCCAAAGCGAATAAATGGATAATTTTGTGATATTTAGTGCCAATTGAATTAAAATTTACGCTTACAATTGTTTTCCGAATATTATTACAAGAAAAAATTATTCAAATGCAGTTTATTGACAACAAATGAAAAAAAAGGACATACTTCTAATACATTTTCCTTCTCTACAGAGTCTGAACAAGGAACTTTGAAATATATAATTTAGAAGTGGATTTATATATATATATATATATATATATATATATATTTCAGAGTCGAGGAATTTTGTCAAAACATACCCGTCATTTAATAGGGTTGCCAGATGTGTTCGAGAAAAAAACCGGACAACTTTTCAATTTTTTTATTATCTCATAAATATTGCTGAAAATGACAAAGAAGCTTTCAATCTACTTCTTTGTATATTTGGCATTTGATGACACTGCTTTTAACAAAGGTTTATTGGTCGAAATGACATCTTTGAATTCAGTGCAACTAGAGCTTATATTGAAAAAAATGCACAATTCACTTTTTACTGTATTTACAGCGACACGATTTCTTTCGTCAGTCCATACGTTTATCATGACGCTGAAGATACGTTCCACAAAAGCGTTGGATACAGGAACACTGCACACAAACTGCACAATTTTCAGCAGATTCGGTGCTTCTTCTTTTTGGAAAAAATTGCACCACATTTCAATTGAGTTACCTTCGAGTTTGAGTGAAGGAAAAACACTCAGAAGTGCAGCCAGTTCATCGTAAATCTGTTCAGGGGGAGTTTGCTGCTTCCATGGAGATATTGACAATAGTTCGAGCAGTTGATCCAGCGTGGGCAATCTTCCGCATTCGAGATTCAAACAACTGAACGTTTTATAACTTTGGTTTTCAAATGGATACCACTTCTCTATGTAAGCTAGAGCTCGGTGATACGCATTTGTAGCGTTTTTAGTAAATTTTTCAACTTCATGGTCTGGAAGATAGCCTTTTTTTAATGCCACATGGACTTTAATTCCGAAATATTTGTCATTTATTTTCTTTGAAATTGTGTCGTGAAACTTCACTATTATGTTATGTAGATTAAATGCTGCTGTGGTATGTTTCTCTACCAACAGAATAATTTCTTGAAAAGAAGCCATAAAGTTATGAGTGAAATACAAATATAGTTCATTATAAGTAGGATTAGCTTCACCTGAAATTTCGTTTTCTTGGTCTGATAAGATAGCCCAGAGAGCCGTAGGGCAATTATCAGAACCTCGTTCTATGAAGTACCTTTTCAATGGCCCCCATGGTGAAAGCATCCTATCAAGAGCTTTAAATAAACTAAGCCACCTTGTAGGAACGTGACGAATGACTTCTCTGTATTCGCTTTCAAAAAAATCAAAGCACTCCTTCAAATCTTCTCGTTTCTTAGTGGAACAAGAGAGAACTCTGCAAATACTTTCATCACTATATTTTCGACATCAACAGGCATTATTTTTAATGCATTTTTAGCGCAGTTATGAAATATGTGGTCATTACAGTGAGCATCAATTATGTCGTTGTTTTCTTCAGACTTCAATTTTTGAAAAACGGAATTATTGACTCCAAAATTAACAGACGTGTTGTCCGCTCCATATGCTGTTACTCTGCTCCATGGGAGTCGTGATTTATCCATGACTTCACATAAACGTTCCTTAATAGATGTTGAATCTTCAAATGAGTCTTCGTAAAAATCCAATATTTTATGGCAGATGCCGCTTTTTGGTGAGAAATATTGAATAGCAACTGGAAAATTTTTTCTATTATCTTTATTTGATGCATCATTCGCCACCGAAAAGGGAACATCATTCTTTAAATCTTCCTGCACAAGTTCCATTGAATACGGAAACAAAACTTGGTTTACCAAAGCTGTACATTTAGTGCGTCCTCCTGTCATTTGCTTTACGATATCTGAATCGTTTATCACTTGTTTTAATTCCTTCAAGGAGCAATCGTGAGCAACATAAGAAATGTGGTGCTTGATACTATGGTAAACCTCAGTTAATTCGGCAATACCAACTTTTTCACTTTGGGCGCTGCCTTTTGGTGTAAAGAAAGACTTCATTCGGTGAGACATGGCTGCAGCACTTTCACACTCTTTGCGCTTCTTTGCCTCAGCGTGGTGGGTAACTGCTTTTAAGCCGTCATAAGCTACAGTGAACGAATTTTTGCACAATTTGCAATAGCCTTTTGTGTTGTCTTCATCGCATTTATTTAACCAAACAAAACGCGATTCCCAATCAACATTATAATGACAAACTCTTCTTGCTTTCTTAGTTGGAGTTCCCTTGCTGTTAGATGCTTCCTTGTCTTCCATTTTGGCACACACATACACGACCACGACAGCGACACAAATAATAGGAATCGAATATACCCACAACAAGAACAATTATGGACTAACAGCGACTCCCCGCTACCGGCCCCCTCCTCCTCCCCCGTTGGAGCTTGGAGGGGAAGAGCGGAAGAGGAGGTCGAGAGTCCGAATCGAATCCGAACCGAAGGTGGCTCTGGCTGCGCAATCCTATCTACATGCACACGCGTGTCCAAACCATGTAGATATACACCTAGGTACCTACAATCCTACTCGTTGTGTTGCTTGTCTGCCCAAAGCACCAGATATTACGCAAAATGTATTTAAAACCGGACATTCTTTTGTCCGGTTTACCCAGATTCTCTTGACCGGACTAACATGAAGAAAACTGGACTGTCCGGTCGAAAACCGGACATCTGGCAACCCTATCATTTAACTGATGTTAACTCTAAAAGTAATGTAAATTTTTCAAAAACTTTAGTTTAACCCCGGTATAGAAATTTTGGCTATATATAGACAAAATATGTAATAAAGCATTTTTCATGAAAGCATAATGTTTTGAAAATATGTCATTTTTTCGCTAAAAAAAATTGAATTGTAAAATTTTTTTTGTAATCATTTTTTAAGACACTTTTTCATGTATATTCAAATCAGGGGTTGCCAACCTTTTTGAGAAGAGTACACTTTTTGATTAAAAAATAATTATGCGTGCCACTTCCACTTTTCAAACAAACATGGAAAAGTGAAAAAAATGTTACTTATAAGCTTTTTATGGGATTTTTACGTAAATAGCACATTTTTTCAATGTAGTCGAAATTTAAAAACAATATAATAAATAAGACGAAAGTACAAACTTAGGATATATTGTTAATTAACTTTTTACAAATTCAATCAATTAGGTTAGGTATAAAATTAAAAATGAGTAACTTGAATAATTTATTTCAAAATAATTACTAAACACTCATTATCTACTTAATGTGGCTTCTGAAGTACAACTTTTTTTTTACTAAGTCAGCTATATTAGAATTAGCTCCTACAGATGCTCGCAAAATGATGTTATTACAGGTGCACATCAGCTAGTTTTGAGATATTTATTTTAGTATGTTCATAATAAAAACCATTTATTCACACATAAACATACTTTGATCTAAATTTTGAGGTTTTTTGTCTGAAACAACCCCATTTCAATAAATTGTAAAAAAGAGAGGTTATTTTTATTATCTTTTCTCTCAAAATTTAAAAAAAATTTCTGTAAGTCCCCACGTGCCACTGCCACAACTCCATCGTGTCACACTGTGGCACGCGTACCACGGGTTTGTTCTAATTCAACTGACACTAATTATCAAAAAATTATTTATTTATACGCCTTTTCAAAATCACGGTTCCGAACGTAGTTAGTCGACTTAAGCAACAATATATATTTAAGTAAGAAATATTTAAGACGATAGCGCTAAAGTTATAAGAATGAAAAAGTTAATAAATAAATTGGAACTATGCAAACATATATTTTGCCTGTGCTAACTTATCACTTTTCTGTAAATTGTATATATTTATTAAATATGGTATATTTATGCAATCTTTATTGAAATATTTTAATTTTAATATATGTATGCTTGTGTGTGCATTTTCTTTCGAATATATGTATGTGATGAATCCCCAACCCTTCAAGTGTCAGTTGGGGTAAAACCTACCAGAACAACTCAAACCGCCCCCCGCATAAGGACAGCGAACTCACGAAGAACCACGTCAACGAATGACGCACCGGCTCCTGATCGACACTGAAAATGCGACTCGTTTTGTCTTGGCTTGGAGTACAGACTGCTTTGCTGAACATTAAAGATAAAATATAATATGATAAACGGCTGCACGTTGCATTTCTCCTGTCATTCTAAGAATTACTCCAATACATGATATATATATATATACTATTTTCTTTTGACACCAATTATTTAATGCACATTTTGTGCCACTTCTATTTGGCCATACAGGATTAGGACACCTCCTGCTGCCACGTCTCTCACCCAATTAAGTTCTTACACTGCTTGTTTATATACAAAACAAGTAATATATATATATAAAAAATTTAAGTCAATTCCAGCTTCATTAGAAAAACGTACTGGTGCCATTTGTTACAGCCAGTTACAACTTCGCCAGAAATAACGCAGAATAAAATTAAAATCAAAAAATAAATTTAATTAATGAATTAATATTTGAAAAAAATTGTAATAACATCAAGTGTCCTCCGCTACAAGTTTTGAAAGATGTATTTGAACTTGAATGGATAAATAAAAACCATTTTATAAACGATTGAAAACTTGAACACGATATAATTTTTAATAAATATGTATGTATAGGAATTGTGAAAAATGAACAAGTTCTCACATAACGGAAACGCCATCTATGGGCAAGAACCTGAAACAATGCTGTTGTACTTTTGTTTTAGTAAAAACAACTTAATTATAACTTTATAATTTTTTTTACGAATTTTTGAATGTATACGAGACCTTATTCAAACACTTCATTCAACATGTTTCAAACTCTTTTTTCGAAAAAAATTTAAATTCCACGTAAATTACATTATAATCATTATTCACAAAATATTAAATTGCATTATAATCATTATTCACAAAATCATTCACAGAAGCGCATCACGGGTTAAAATTCCATTAAAAATATTCATAATTAGATAGCTCTTCAAAATTACTAATGTTTTAACTTCGATGGGAAGAGCAAATCATTATTTTATTTTACAGCCAACAAAAAATAAAAATTATCTTTTTTCCATTTTTTTAATTTTTATTTTTCATTCCCCTAAGTATGAAATTCAGAGGGTTGCGTTCAAAAATCCAGTTTGTTGTTTATTAGAAGGGGAAAAAAGTAAACCTTTGCAGTTTTATTGTAAAATCTCATTCTTTGTTCTCAATAAATCCTAATATTTCTTAAAATTCAAAACGAGATTCAAATAAAATGAGAACACTCGAAAAGGAAAACGTATAATCACGTTTGCATCTCGTCGGTAAATATCCTTAAGGGGACTACATGTACCAAGTAAGAAATGTCATATGTATTAAAACCAGCCTACACACTTGGGGCTAAAGCAAGGGGTTGAGTATAATTGTATCATCACATAACAGGGAAACGGAGGTAATAAACTCTTCATCACTGGTTTCTGTGAATACAACCTGACTTCTATCAGTCGTTACCATTAGCAGTCTAACTCGTGAGACATTTCCCCGACAGAATTCTTTCAGCGAATGGGGTTCTCATCCGACATTTTCTGCTGTCGTGTTTTTGAAAGCAAGACTACAAGGAGAAAGAAAATGAGCAGTCTACGATGACAGAAAAATTCGTTAGGGTTCACTTTTTGCAAACGGTGAAAGATTCCGCTTCCTAATGCGTGAGGTAAATTCATTTCTCGTAATCATTTTTGTGAAGTTATGAAAGATTCAAACTTCGGTATTTTGAAATAGTTCGTCCGGTACTTAGTTATCCTAATGAATTGAATTTCTTCTGATCAAGAGACGTCGTCACACAGACAGAATTCACACTAATATTTTAATTTGAATTACACGTATAAATAAAATATTTACTACTATACAGTGCAAAATGTATTTTTTCGTTGTAAATGAAGAGTTTTGAGTTTTGTTAGTATTTAGTTTTATTATTTTCTCAATAATCATAAGTCAAAATTATTTGATGGCACGTCTATACTTCCTCAAATATTTCTTTAAGAAAAAATGGCACGTTGGATGCAAAAAAGTTCACCAACCCTGGCCTACACCATTCGCCGTACAGTCCTGATCTCGTACCAAGTGACTTTCAACTGTTTCCGGCTTTGAATAAGAATCTCGCCTGGAGGCGCTTTGGAAGCAACGCTGAAGTCAAACAAACCGTTAAAAGCTTCTTCCGTTTGCAAAAGCACTTAGGTTTTCCTGGAGGGCTTTTTTGAAGATTATCAAGCGGTATGAAAAGTGTCTCAATATACTTGATACTTACGTGGAAAAATAGAGTTATGCCTTATCTTTAATGCCTCCTTCTATGTTTTGACTTTCGTACACGACAGGGGAAACTTATTTTCCGACTCACCCTCGTAACTGGGCTGCTCCCCCAAAGCCAACCCACACGACTCCAATGAGTAAAACAATTACAATTCATAGCCTGTTTAATCATCAACAACCGCAACCGAATTAAAAATTGAAATCCATCCTAAGCTCCAGAAATCAGATTCTTTCTTCTTAATCACAGCATTGAGTGGGCCACCGAGGGAAATAATCATTTCCATTAAAAGGGAACTGAAATGGAGTAGGGGAAAGAAAATGGATCGATTTCAGTTTTGTTACTGAACACATGGCGGGAAGATGAATTCACTCGCAATTAGCGGGCTTCGGGAAAATCAATCTGAATATTAGCAGCATTTTTTCCCTTTCATTCCTGAGGTTCCTTCCATTATACGAGTTGATCTGCTCCAGGCGAAGAAAAAGTTCTTGATGTTATAATGATAAGCTCACACATTTATGCATTTCAAAAAGATGGCAATTAGTCGAGCCGTTCTTTTCTTTGCTGTTGAATCGATTGCAGTCGCTTTGATGGGGGAGAGATTGGTTACTTTTTTCTCTTTCTGCTGAGTCTTTTTTTAAAGGTTGGGGAGGGGGGACAGTTTTGATTTCTTAAAAAGAATGATAGACATTTTATGATTCGGAAATGAGTGGAAGATATGACGTATGTCAATTTGTTTGCCTTTATCTTTTCGAGTGCGTGCGTTGGTTGAATCAGTTGACGATGTTTATAAGCGATCGGAAAAAGAATTAGGTACTAAGCATTATTCCGTCAACTTATTTTGCCAAGCGAAAAGATATTGCCTATTTTAAGGCTGTCACCAAATGCTGTCATCGCTATAATTACTGTGTTTGAGCGTGCACGGGTGCGGTTTCCACTCTATGCTGAATATCGTGGCATTTGGCAACGTCTTTTACATTGACGATATTTCTCACCGGTATAATACGCAAGTACCAAGAGTTACTTTTTATTTATTGTCAATAAGTTGTCAATCTCTTTTGTCTTTTCTGTGATTCGGGACATGATTTGATCGATTCGATGTCCAAATGCTTGAAATATTTTTGATTTAGATCATATAAAAGAGTGTAGATCATATGCATTTGTTTTTTTTTAATAGAAGATCCGTGCTATTCTGATTGGTACGTTGATAGACTCAAAACAGATGAATATCAGTTTCGGAATTCGTTTTTCAAAAGATTGGTGTTCCAGGGATTGTCGGTATGTTACAGATGTACCTTGCATTCTCAACCGTGTATGCCATTCGAATACTGTATAATGATCCATGTGACACATTGGGAGGGGGGATGTATAGTTGCGGATAGTCTTTTACAAAGTAAAGTGTACCCAATGTCAATGAATTGACTAGAAATTTAGGCAAAATACACAGTAGTGTAACGTACACTCCCGCATCGTGGCGGGCCCTAGGATTCCAGAGAGCCCAAAGTCTGACTGATGCCAAGTGCGTACTTCATGTAAGATCTGGCTTGGGGCCCAATACCTAACTTTGCAGGGGGGCCCAAATATTCTTCGTTACGCTAATAGAAATTCAGATCTATTTTAAGTCTTTACTTTTTAATATTTTTATTTATTAATGCAGATGTAATCAAATTTAGTCTAATGTACGTACTGATTGGCAAATAGGAAGAAATATTATTAAGGAAAATGCCTATAAAATAAAATAAACAAATAACTATTTTTTTACAAATGTCCTTTACTCGCTATCACTTCGGTTCTTATATATTGTCACCGCGTTATTACAACCACGTTAGCGTAAATTTGCTAAAGTTAAGAAATGTGCCGAATTCCGGTAACCCGACGACATTTGCTCATGACAACCAGGCTGGTAACTACAAGCTTTGTTTCGACAATCGTCCTAGCCATTTTCATTCGCGTTTGGTTTCCATGTTTCGATATCCCCCCCCCCTTCTGCGTATTTTCGTCTTAAGCTAAACTTATAAAGATGTCGAAAATGATATAAAATTGTTTGAAGAGTACAACATTTTATTGGAAATAAATCTTCAACCTACTTTTACCTCAATTTTCTACCTCACTTGAAATTTCCGCTAAACGACGTATAGGCAAATCATGATGCTATTTAATCATACTGCTATCGCATCATAATTCGCATCTAATTTACATAAAGCTTTGTATAAAAAGTTCTTTTCTCTAATGCACCAGTTCTTCCCTTAATATATAAATGCATGTGATCTGCTTATTTGAGAGATCGAGGGATTATTATTTTGACTGTTTCTTAAGATGTTGGCGTGATTGAATGTTGGATTAATATGTTTAGGTTTGGAAATTTAACTGTTTGTTTTAATGTTAATAAATTTAATGTTTAAAGTTTTTCAGACGTTGTGTGATTCATTGGTTCTTGAGACTCACTGTGTAAATGTGATCATGGATTAATATTATTATAATCTGCATCATATTTTACTTCAGAAGCCCTAGTGTTTGAATTCGCGTGCCCTGAAACCTTCGTTTAAAAAACAGAAGTTTTGGAAATGCTTGGTGGAAAGCTCTTACAAACAATTTTAGGATTAGAAGCGGGAAATTATTCGAAAACGCTCACTTGCTTTTTACCACAGATACGCGATTGCTATATATTCTATACTCTTAAATTATTCTTAAATCTATTACTTGAAATTTTCTCCGTGTAGGGTAGCGATGCACGTTAAATCTGTTGAGAGCTGAAACGTCCTCCCATTGGTGTGGTATGGTAGCTAGGAGAGGGGGGGGTGCCATATCAGGTGTCGTCCACGTCACTTGACCATGGTTCAAAATTACGTGGTCCGTTGCCAAAAGCCCTCGTGTAGCTAAACAGTGCGGCGTTAATATTCACTCACTCACTCGAAATTTTCTATACGAAGAAAAATCCCAGAGCCCTTCTTAAGGACTTATAGATTTAAAGATACTTACGTATTATCGTAACAATCGCCAACGTTCAAGATAGCTCGCCAAGTTGGCATCTTCAGTTTCGCATGTGTCGTATGCGCTGAGTTGGCAATCATAGGCTTCGTTTCATATAATGTCGCCAATAGGTTGCGATAATACTTAAGTACTATTTAAATAACAGATCAAACTGTGAGGTAGCAAAACTTGCGCAAACATGCAGGAATGTTGTTGTTTTCAATCCCCTTGGAGCAGGAAAGCCTACACCAAGTCCATTTGACCTTTCCGCGTAATAGTGTCACACACCAGGTCTTGCTCTTCATACAACTGTCGCAGGGAAATGCCTCAGCAGTCCAGAAGATGAACAGTAGAAGCAGGGAAGCAGAGACAGCTAAAGAAAGACTTTACCCCCTGCACAAAAGTCATACTACGCAGGTGACCCCTTCTAAAGCGCACCAAGATCGTCTGATGAGCCCTGGAACTCCTGCACTGTAGAGATAGGCCAGGTCTCTTAACTGCGTACCAGTGGTGAGCAGAAGGGTTTCGCCAAGTCAAATTCATTTTAGTTCTATGGAGGGAATAAATTTCCGAATGGCTTAAGACAGTGAAACTGGGGTTAGGGAGGTCACAACCCCTACCAGCCAGCTCATCAGCTGCTTCGTTCCCAGGCACACCCATATGTGATGGTATTCGCTGGAGACATACTTTTTAACTCTGACCAAGCCTAGCTAATTTGGATAAAATATCTAACCCAGTACTGTCCATAATTTTTGGCAAATTCTTCAAATATTGGATGGAGCTTCTGCTGCCTGTCAGGATCCAGATACTGTCCTTATAAGAGTTGAGAGCACCAATAATAGCAATGAGTTCCGATCTAAAGACGGAACAGTGGTCAGGATTCCTGATGCTTATTTTAACATCTTTCCCAGGAGTGTTACTAAAAATACCACTCCCTGATCTACCCGTATCCGAAAGACTACCATCTGTGTAAATATTCAAGGCTTGATCGGGTATTTCATTTATTACTTCAAGTGCTAGTTGTCTGAGTAATTCCGGATGGCTGCTATGCTTGGGAGTACTGGTCAATAATTCCTCCAGGAATTCAACATGATTAAAATAATCAATAGAAGTGATGCAGCTAAAAGGTGTAGATGTGTCCACATTGAAATCAATAAAAGTAGCATGTAATTAAGGTAATTAAGTGGGCTGTCTCGCTTTAAACGTTGGTTACGTCCAATTTAAAATGAAAGAAGTTTTATTGAAAGAACCAAAGCTTTTAATTTTGTTAAAATACCTATATGAGAGTTGACTTCGAATCGGAATGCATGAATGTAGCAATTATTTTCTAAATTGTATAATTTTTCTCTTCTTTCAGTAAAGTCACCGATCATCGCCACTTTGGCGATTGGTTACGAGGCGGTTGTGATAATACACAAACTGTCTATTGATGACTGAGTGTTTCATCTGTAATGGAAAAGAATTCGAGAAGGCATCGCAAAAACAGTTCATTTTCAAAAAATGGAGAAAAATCAAGGTATTATTTTCCTAAACAACATACATTATTCATCAGATAATGATGCTGTCATGTATACATTTGAGTTCCTTCCAAAAAATATATTTGCTCTTGAGTTCTTTGTCTCCTTAGGACTCAGTTCTTAAAAAAATATATACTCCTGAGTCACTTCAAACATATTTAACGTAGTTACGTCAAAGGAAATGAACCCCATAAAAATTTCGATTTGTCTTCATTTACTTTTCTCGATATACTGTTCACTTTTTATTCCAAAGAAAAAAAAAGTCTCACCAAACGATTTCTCATCAAAATTAATCGTTTGCTTTACCCTGACCCATTTCAGAAAACTCGGAAAAAACATTCCGAATTCGAATTCTCGTGCATTAAAAAATAAAACCATCATACCATGCCCTCGGAAAAAAGAAAAAAAGAAACGCATCATTTTTGATAACGTGCTTTCGTACGCAAACTGTATAAAAAGACGAGGAGGGGGGTAGAGTAAGGAACAGAACAGAAGTGAAGTAGAAGAAATCGCATCTCCCTCCTGACACATTGCTATCGTTTGTTTGTCGTTCTATCATCGATATAGCTGTTCCGCTCGCTCCATCCCAGCATTTGGAATGAAGACGCCACGGAGATGGGAATGTTATCATTCATAACTCATTTCTTCCACCATCACCGCGGGCTAGTGATGGGGGCGAGTTTGAGTGCTTTCTGTTTAGGGGGAGGGTTGCTTGTGCATTACAGGGGAGAGAGTGCGTGCGAGAAGAGAGAGGGTGTGCATTATTGATCGTTTTCGGTAGGGAAGACACTGGTTGCTTAGATTCGGTAGGAGTTTTACAAAGTCTTTCTTGTGACCACAGAGAAACGCAACTTTCGCATTTCGTCGGAAGGAATTTTCGAGGATGGATGAGAGGGGTTCGACGCCCATTCATCTTGACCACCCCTTCTCGAATGTCCGTTTATTCATCTTTCTTGTAGGATACATGAAACTTAAATCTGGGCTATGACATTATTTTGCAAGGGCTGAAAGTGAGTTAATGTGAAGGATGGATTCCCATTTTGGTGCACAGACAACAGATAAGGCTACGGCAGAGATACTCAACTTGCGCCCCACCCACCCTTTTTAAGTGGTCCTGTCATGGTCCATTGCTTTGAGAAATTTACTTAAGAACATTGTTTTAAAACTTAAGTGGAAAATTCTTTGTCAAGAAATCAGATACATCAATTTTGCTTTTCGTTGTAGGTATCGTACGGGCACGAATTGATATTCTTTTCCTATTTGGAACGGATACGGTTAGTGATAACATACAACAGAGGAGTAGAGACCATTTTATGGGTGGAGCTAATTTTCTTTCATATCTTGCAAGCGAAAAATATTCGAAGGAAATATATCGTTTCATTACGATTGGGTGGTTGACTATTTTGTAGCGAAAAACAAACATGTATCAGTAATTGTTTCATTTGTCACGAAAATGTTATATTTAAAAAATACCAATCAACAAGAATCACATTCAATGACACTTTTCTTCGAAGATCTCTTTTAAGAGATGATAAATAGGCTTTCTTGAATCATATTTGCAACAGCAAAAAAGTGTTTTGTCAGTGATAATATTACAGTGGTAACAAAGACATCCTATGAAGTTTGTTACATTATTGGTAATCATATGAAACCATTTACTGATGCAGAAATTGTGAAGGAGTGTTTAATAAAAGCTGCTAATTCAGTGTTCTTGACGAAATAAAAAATATTGAAAAATAATAATTAAAAAAAGCAAAACAGAAGTTCTAATATTTTGATCAATTTTCCATTTTTTAAATTTCCAATGTTATCTTGCTTTTAAAGCATTTCTACCCCCTCCTCCATTTATCTTCATGTTGCGGCTCGCGAGAAATATCTAACATATCGTCGGTCTAATTATCAGACGGCGTAACTCCATCTGGGATGCTAATTTGATACAGTAAGGCTAGGCGCCAAGTTGTTGTTTATGTTCGCCAAGATAGGCGATAATATTACAATATGGTTTACTTTTATATTTTTATCGTGCGATAATGTGATTGCCATGGGGATAACGTATATTAGTGTTAGTCTTTTGTTTTGGTTTTTTTTCCCACCGGTTTTCTGCTCAGCAAAGGTAACACATTATTCAAATTTTATGTAATGAACGCTTAAAATAGTGTAAATTATTTATATCTGGAAGTGTAATACATTAATATTTCTGTTGAATTTATTTTATGTTAAAATCTTGCTACCACCTCTCCCTTCGAAGTCTAGTTTTATTATGAAATTAAAAAAAATGTAGTGATTATACTGATCGCGCGAGGAATAAATTCAAAGCGGAGCGCGCACTGAGGCATAGCGTAGACCAGGGATGGGGACCAATGGCACGTGTGCCAATGATGGCCCGCGACAGAATATTTTGGACACGCCATCGATCAAAAACGATTTGTATTTTAGCTTAAAATAATTAAGTTTACTATTAAGTATTATGAACAAACGCGAGTGATCCGTCGCGACACCGATAAGTCGGGGAGCAGACTCGTTTGTTATGTCTTGCGTAAATACTTCGTATATTATAAATTGCTAAGGATGCAAAGTTTATCTACGCATAGTGTGTGTGTGTGTAACTATTTCTAAATATATTCAAGTTGTTTAAAAAACATATTCTAATGTTTACATTAAATAGTTCAGCTTGTATACAGCTAATTTATTAATGTGATCTAATTATTGTCTTGTAAGTCTAATTGGTAAAATAACTCTCACTGCTTTATTTTTAAAAATTTTAATGACCTGAGACAAAAGCGAAAGAGCAGACACTACAGAAATCTCGTACAAGCACTCAATTTCCTAAAAACAAATAAATCTGCCCATGAGGCCTCAGTCGTGCGCAGTCAGTAAAAGGTTTTTGGCGGGGGGAGAGGAATCAAGCGAGAGCACATAGAATAGTCAATTTCATCGACACAACTGTACATTTAAAGTTTTGTGTTAAATTTACGATTTTTAACTGCTATTTAACATGGCTAGTTCAACAAAAAAACAAAAAATTGCGAGATAGTAAGTGTAGCAGAGAATTTCAAACTTGGTGGGCTGAGAAATATGGCATAATCAATAAAGGTGACAAAGCGGTGTGTGTTTTATATTCTGGAAAAGTGGTATGCAGAACATCGTCTGTAACACGGCATTTTGAATCCTTTTGTGAAAAAAGCGAACCAGAGCAAAAAGAATTAATTGCAAGTGCAATAAAAGACAGAAATAAACAGTCGACATCTATGTTTAAATATGTAAGCAAAAATTGTCACACAAGTGCGGCAAGTTACTCGGCTGCAAATGCCATTGCTCGGCATATTAAAAGTTTTTAAGAGGGAGGATTTTTGAAGGAAGCTTGGTTGGCATGCGCACCCTCACTTTTTAATGATTTTGATAATAAAGATAAGATAATTCAGCGCATCAAAGATGTTCCTCTATCTAGAAACACAATGAAAGATAGAATCTTGAAATTGGCAGAAAATGTTACAAATCAACAAAAAAATGACATTAACTCCGTTCCTTTTATATCGCTATGTCTTGATGAAAGTATTGACATTACTAAATCGGCACGTTTAGCTGTCTTTGCTCGATATTGTGTAGGAAACATCATTAAGGAAGAATTAATTGCGATAACATCGTTGTTAACAACTACAAAGGGCACATATATTTGTACGGCAGTAAGAATTTCGCTAGCTGAGAAAGATATTGATTTGAAAAAAATTGTTTCAGTAACCACTGATGGTGCTCCAAATATGGTAGGCATAAAAAAAATGGTTTCATTTCTTTATTTAAAACAGACGTAGGACATTCGATTCTTGAATGCCACTGCATTATTCACCAACAAGTCTTATGTGCAAAGAGTGGTTCAAGATTTCTTGATAATGTAATAACTTTAGTCACAAAAACAGTCAACCTCATATCGTCGCAGGCTTTAAATAAACGAAAGTTTGATGCTTTGTTGGATGAAGTCAATTCGGTGTATAATGGCTTACTAATGTATAACAATATTCACTGGTTGAGCCGCGGGAACGTACTTCAAAGATTTGTTGATTGCTTGGAAGAAATCAGACTGTTTCTACGAAATGAAAGCAAAATTGAACAATACCCACAGTTGATGGATATTATGTGGCTTTTAAAATTGATGTTTTTTACAGACGTATGCCAACATTTCAATGAATTGAACATAAAGCTTCAAGGCCCGAATAAAACAGTTATCGTCATAATGGATCTTATTAGCGCTTTTGAAGCTAAACTATATGTTTTCAGAAACGATATTATTACAAAAAAGTACAAGTACTTCCCAAACTTGAAAAAAAAATACCAAAGATTTAGATGCCCAAGAGAAACGAAATGAAGAAAAAGCTATTGATGACTTTATTTCCATAATGGATTCTTTAATCAAAGAATTTTCAGCGAGATTTTCTCAGTTCAAGGAATTATCGGAAACGCGTTCAAATTTATTATGTATCCTGATGTGATTTCGTTTGATAAACTGAACTTGTCTCAATTCGATTGGTTGGAAATTGAAGAACTTGAAATGCAACTGATTGATTTCCAGTCTAGTTCAATATGGATTCAAAAGTTTATTGAAACAAGGAAAAGGTTGGAATTGATTGAAGCAGAAAGATTGACAAGCAATATAAGTAAAAGTACCAGTAACGAAATTTTGGTAACATGGAATTCGATTCCAGACCCATTTAACTGTTTGAAGAAGTTGGCGAATGCTATTTTAACATTGTTTTCATCTACCTATGCCTGCAAGTCATTATTTTCAGAGATAAATAACATTAAAGACTCGCTTAGAAACCGTTTAACTGACGACTCTAATTTAGCATGCATTCTACTAAAGGTTTTATAATCCTGATATATAAGTTATTTGTCATCTGATCTACAACAACAGAAATCACACTAATGTTATTTTAATTTAAATTACAAGCATAACTAAAATATTTACTACTATACAGTGCAAAATGTATTTTTTCGTATTAAATAAAGAATTTTGATTTGTTCGTATTTAGTTTTTATTAGTTCTTCAATAATCACAAGTCAAAATTATTTGATGGCACGCCTGTAACTCATTAAACGTTTTTTTTAGAAAAATGGCACGTTGACCCAAAAAGGTTCGCCACCCCTGACGTAGATAAAACAAAAGGATTAAGGAATCGCGCCAAAAAGCGCTTGGCGCGTTGCACTCCTATATCAAATCAGTAACGCCAGTGGAGTTACGCAGTCTGATAATTAGGCCGATAATATGTATGCGGCCCGCGTGAAATAGCTGACATATGTATGTGGCCCGGCAGAAAAAAGATTGAGTACTCCTGGGCTAGGGAGAAATATGGTTTTTGCATACTACGCAGAACAATTGGTGTTTCGGAAGTATCTAGTCCCTAATTATTTTAGCGCAATTTAAAACTAATAATGCATAAAAGTAGTAAGGATCCCGATGACACTGGAATCAGGATGTCTCTATGCTTAAGATCAATGAATTTAGTGGTAATAATAAACGTTATACACACTCAGGAACATTGAAAATAGCGACCCAAGAAGAAAGCATCGGATTGAAATGAAATTTAATACACATAATGACACAGATGAGAGATTCACTTGATCTCAAAAACAAGACAATTAAACTAATACAGGGTGTGCAATGACACAAATACTGGGTAACTTCAATAGCGCGTTGGACCACCTCCAGCTGCAATACATGCCGCCACACGGTCCGGCATAGAGTTGATTAGACACCTTATGTTGTCCTGAGGCAGATGGGCCCACAAATCTTGAACAGCCAACTCTAAATCATGTACAGAGTGACACGATGGCATCTGACATTTTAGCTGATCCCACACGTGCTCTACAGGGGACAAATCGGGGAAACGGGCCGGCCATGGAAGAGTCTGAAAATGACGCAACTCTTGCAACTCTTGCTGTATGCGGACGAGCCTTATCTTGCTGTAAAATTGCCCCTGGGAGACCATTTAGGAAAGGTCCTACATGGGGTCGAAGAATATCATCAACGTAACGTTGGCCCGTTAAGGTTCCACGCATCACAATTAAAGTGGACCAGCTATCATAGGCTATGGCCCCCCAGACCATTACATCAGCTGTGCGGGCAGTGTGACGTAGAACAGTGTGGGGGGATTGTACCGCTCACCAGGGCGCCTCCACACCCGTACACGGTTATCATCTGTTCCTAAAACAAACCGGGATTCATCACTAAACACAACATTTTGCCAATCTGTGACATTCCACATTGATCTGGCTTGGCACCACTGTAGACGCAGTTGCCGATGTTCCGGTGTTAAAGGGAGTGCACGGAAAGGGCGCTTGGATTCAAGATTTGCTTCTGCAAGGTGTATGAAAATTGTTTGTGGAACAATTGCTACGCCTACGTCTGCTCGTATCGTTGAACGAGTCACCGTGGGGTCCACAAGTGCTTATCGCACGTTCCTTCGATCCTCTCTGCTCGTCGTCTTCCTGGTCGCTCCAGACCCGGTTTTCCGCGCGTGGGTACCTTCTCGTGTCCACTGCTCCCAACAATTTCTAACGGCACACTCCGAACGATCCACCTGGCCAGCAACACAGCGTGTCGACCAGCCTGCAGTTTTCATCCCGATGATCAGGCCTCTCTCAAACTCGCTTAACTGTGAGAAATGTCTTCTAGCACATTTACCTGGCATGTTTCGCTTACCAAAGTCTTCCTAAAATCGGCGGGTAATCGTCACGTTTATGAATCTTTGAATTTGCGCTGGCTTATACAGCATCCTCTTCCTGATTGTAGCGCCACCTCGGCGTGTATGAGCATGCGTATTGGCACAAAACTTGGATCATTTGCATATCACATTACGCTGTACTTATTTGCAAAGTTTCGCGATTGTACTTAACTTCCTTCTTGGGTCGCTATTTTCAATGTTCCTGAGTGCATTTTGCTTAATTAGTGTTTTAATTCTGAATTGTTACTAACGAAATTTAGGAATTCAAAACTATAGGGGTTGCTCAATTGAAAAGTGGACTTCAATAAAAAGAATGATTTTACTGGAAATCAAAAGAAATCTCTCTGGGGGCTGTAACATAGGTACCATCAATTGGGCAGCAGGTCTATGTCTTCATTCTAGAAAGAACGTGGTTGATTCTAGAGGGATTCTTGCTCAGATTCCTTCACTTCATCGTCCAAATAGAAATGAAATACTGTCTTAAGTAACTTAAAGTCTTAGAAGTTATGGAGAGGCAAATACGGACTATACGGTGGGTGTTATAATATTTTCCAATGAATTTTTTTAAAGTTGCTTTGGTTTCACGAGAGACGTGTGGGTGAACATTGTCATGGACCTCGTTGTTGCCCTTCTCGAAAACTTTGACACCTAAGACGTTCGACCGAAACAGTGTGCTCTATAGACTGCCACTGTTCGTCATTAAACTCTCCTCCTGCAATCAGAAACCATAATATCAATATAATATTGGAGATCGCGAATTTTCTCAATTTTTCACAGACAATCTGTCAGGACGTTTTAATCTACGTTCAACAATCAAATATTCTTTATTCAGATTTTGAAACTAGGTTTGAGAAAGCTTTAACTATGTTAATAGCACAGTGGGAAATCTCTCTCAATTCATGTGGTCACATTGAAAAAATAAATACATATTACAATAGGAACTGATTGGAACAGGTACCAACGAAAATCTTAAGGCAAAGTTTAGAAACGGATGCAATCAATTTTGGCTTTAACGCTTATCTACCGCATTATGATTTACTGCAGTTTTTTTCATGCAATATTTTTTTTTTGAGTTACTACGTTGAAAATTAACAGATATGCATAAACAAACAACTCAACTTTGGGAAATCTAATCCGTCAGAGCTTATTAATTAATTAAAGATATTCAACTGTAAAATTAATTATATGCACTGTTCACTTAAAATAAATAGTTAAATCGTTTTCTAAGGTCTTTATTAACATACAAAAAAAATATAAGACACTTAAATTTTGACATTAACTATTTTTTCGGGACAAAAATGATAATCTTCGCAATCCGCTGTAAACGCCGTCAGCTGAAAACGCAATTTCTGCTATAAAACTATTCACCTTCCCCGCTAAAATACTTATCATAGAACCCATGCTGACATATATCTTGGAAGAGTGGATTTCAAAGAATATTCCAGCAAAGTATCGTCAAAATATTCGTAAAAATGGTTATTTTACATAACTTTAAAGTGAGTGGTACTTTATGAGCGAGTATGTCGGTAGATAAAGGGTTAAAAAGGCATATCTGTGTTATTTGTAGCGAATTATGGAATATCATGAGAAAGCTTTTAATTGCTTAAAAAGGAGTTTCAGCGTGGTTGCCAATCTCCAAAACAAAAAAGATGGGGAGAACCCTGGTCACTACTAACAGAGGAGAGATTTAGGTTTAAAATTGACAAGATTGATACCAAATGTTGAAAATGTGTTATTGAAGCACTAGATTCATCCCTTCCATTAAAAGCATTTGTTTGTGGTGCAGTTATTTTATGTATTAATTAAAGTTTAATCTAATTTATTAACAGCCCCCACCTAGTTTGGTGGTTATGGCACTCGGCTTGTAACCGAGGGGGTTCGGGTTCGAATCCCGAGTAAGCCATGGATGTATCTTCGGTAAAAGAAATCAGACTTTCACCTGCAATTGATTCCCGTCTCGAAAGGAAAGCAGAGTACCTCTTCTGTTCTTTGCTGGGATCATTGTTTGTAATTAAAATCTGTGTTGTGTTATAAGTTTCTGTTCATCTATCTCGCGTCTTTCGTATGTATCCCAGCAATAAACACACGACAACAACAGTTAATTAACAAATGCTTTTTAATTTTTAAATACTATATTTCACTACAGTTAGAAATTTAATTCTTTTAAAGGAAATTGCCCCATATTAGCTTTCAAAAAGACATTTAAGTTGATAAATTTGCAAAAATTCAACATCAGGTAAGCAGAGGTCCTTCCTAAACCGAAATCATGGCAAGGAGTCTATGAAGAAAAATTGTTTGGGAACCTCTAATTTACACTATCTTATTAAATCTATGAAAATCATTAATTCAATAAAAAGTACAGTTTTCATTTGATTCGCATTATATATGTGTAAGTGTACTTAAACGAGGATCGCGGAGTTATATGGAGAGTGAGTGAGTGAGTGAGTGAGTGTAAGGTTTTATGGGCGCAAGAGCCAATTTTGGCTAAGCTGCGCCAAACAACGTTTTAAATATTCAAAGTAAAAATTCGTTAAGAGTTTTATAAAAAAAAAAAAAAAACATTTTATGCTTAAAAAGGTAAAATCTCACAGTATAAAAAGTTTTAAAAGTTAAAGTCAATACATTTTGGTGGGTATTTCTCCACCTAGACATATAAGTATTTAGTACATCACAAAGTTTTTAAGTAAAGCAACATAATCAAAATATTTAAAGATATCTAAGAAAAGGAAATTTAACTAACGCAATACAAAATGTAAACCATAATATGTTAGCAATAAAACGATAGTTTTTTTCACTAGAAAAAACAAAATTTGAACAAGGTTTATTTTGTAATATAGGTCTGTGGTCTGGACGGGAAAAGAAAAAAAGGAGAAATGGGATGACAAGAAGGAGGGTCGAAAATATAGAAGGATTATAGACTAGGGTACCCCGGGTTCGTGAAGCCCGTGTTTACCAAATATAGTAAACCCCTTGGGAAAAGGAAAATATCACTAGAGTACCTCGGGATTGTGACACCTGTACTCACCTAAAGAAGGTGGGCCCCCTGAGGGGGTTATATAGAGAAAAGAAAAATTTGTTATTGATCAGAATTCACCTATGCAAGAAAGGATGTTCTATGGCAAGGATAGCGCACCAAGGGCACGCGTGCCATTGATGGCATGCGACGCGATATTTTGGGCACACCACCGATCAAAACGGTTTGCATTTTAGTTCGAAATAACAAAGTTCACTATGAAGTATTACGAAAAAACGCGAGTGATGCGGTCGCGGTGCGTCGGGAGCACACTAGTTTGCTATAGTCTTGCAATCCTAATACAGAGTGTTTTTTTTCCAGGTATAGAAGTTTAAGTTGGCATTACTTTCCAAGATGGCGACCGATTTAACAGCTGTCAAGTGATTTATTCTCAGTTTGGTTTGGCAATTCATTATGAATAGACTTATGCCTGAACAACGCTTTCAATTTGTGCAATTTTATTTCGAAAATAATGGTTCTGTGCGGAATTTTCATAAGCGAATTTTGTTTAGCGATGAAGCGCACTTCTGGTTGAATGGCTACGTCAACAAACAAAACTGCCAGATTTGGAGTGAAGCTAATCCACAAGTGTATGTCGAAACACCGTTACATCCAGAAAAACTGACTGTTTGGTGCGCTTTATGGGCTGGTGGAATCATTGGTCCGTACTTCTTCAAAAACGATGAAGGCCACAACGTTACAGTCAATGGTGATCGGTATAGAGCCATGATTACTAACTTTTTCATTCCTGAATTGAACAATCATGATGTCCAGGAGCTGTGGTTCCAACAAGACGGCGCAACATGTCACACAGCTCGTGCCACAATCGATTTATTGAAAGACACGTTGGGTGACCGCCTAATTTCACGTTTTGGACCTGTGAATTGGCCTCCAAGATCTTGTGATTTAACACCGCTAGACTATTTTCTGTGGAGCTATGTAAAGTCATTGGTCTATGCGGATAAGCCACAAACGCTTGACCATTTGGAAAACAACATTCGGATTGTTATTGCCGATATGCGGCCACAAATGTTGGAAAAAATCATCGAAAATTGGACGTCCAGATTGGACTACATCCGAGCCAGCCGTGGCAGTCCTATGCCAGAAATCATATTTAAAATGTAATGCCACAAGATTATCTTTCGAATAAAAAAAATTCATGTCAATCGAATAATACATCGTTTTTTTATTGCAATTTAAAGTTCGATACCTCTCAAAAAAACACCCTTTATAAGTTATTTGTCATCTAATCTCTAATAACAGACATCACACTAATGTTACTTTAATTTGAATTACGCGTATAACGAAAACATTTACTCTAATACAGTGCAAAAATGTATTTTTTCGAAGAAAATAAATATTTTTTAGTTTTTGTTAGTATTTAATTTTATTATTTTCCTAATAATCCCGTCAAAGTTATTTGATGGGTCGTCTATACCTCATTAAGCATTTCTTCAGAAAAAAAAATGGCACGCTGATCCAAAAGGTTCACCACCCCTCTTCTATAGTAGGAAGTTTAGAAGAAAAATAGTTTAAAACAGTGCGCTTCTCAAACTTTCTATACTTGTGGCCCAATTTTCAATCATCATTTTCATCGTGCCCCCTTTCATGCAATAGCAATGTATTGAATTCAATAATAATATACTTTGACGTAAAGCTACAATACGACTTATTATAAACCGTACAAATTAACAAGATGAGTATAAAATTTTGCATTTAATTGTATGACATGCCCATAGGGTCACTGTTTATTAAACTTGTTCCTAACTCGGTACTGTTAAATTAATTATGAAACACATTGTGTGCAGTACTGATACATTTATAAATGTATTATATCAGTGTAAATGCTTATTTTATTTTGTCAGAATATATTTTGTTTTGCTTCCTTTCAGTAAATTAATAATTTTTTTAAAATAATCTTTTATTTTCGACTTCTCGATATACTCGCGCCCCCCTTGTAGGGTTATCACACGCCTTAGAAGGTGTGCCCCACAAGAAAGAAAGAGAAACACTGGTTTAAATAGATAATTTCTTAACTTTAAGGATCTAGTGCCTGCACCTGGCAACAGGTCGAACCATACACACGAGATCTGGCAGCGGACCCACTATATAGAGAGGAGGACCTGGCAACGACGGGGGAGACCAGACCAGACCGAACCAGGGGAGAAAGGAAAGCCCTAGCGGGAAAACGTGGTCGAAGGAAGAAAGACGGCCGGACGATGGGTTGCAATCTTGTATTATCTTAACATTTTCTTTTTTTATGAGGTGTCCCATAGAAGGAGTGCAATAAAACAGAGGGACAAAATCTTGACTGCAGCTATTTTTTTCACAATTCGAACACGACCCGATCCGAAAAGAACCCACAAGTTTACATTAACTTAACATTTTCACAAAGGGTTTGAATTTTCGAAAAAATGGAAACAGATTTAATTTGGGTTAGATGATTTTAGATTCGAAATAATTCTTCTACAATATAAATAACCCCAGAGCAGTGATAATTGAAAAGTGAGTACTGAGTAATTAAATAGTACAATGTATATGGCAACATTTCATAGCTCCGCTCTCTCACCCCGCATCGTCGAATCAGTCCAATTCAAGCTTTTTTTTTCAGTCTTCCTCTTTATCGTACACTGTCATTTAGACAGAAGATTTTTTTAAAGAATTTAAAATTAAAGCAATTGTTAAAAATAGTTTGTGTTTTTTGTTGTAATTATTTAGTAGGTGTCCTATCATCGCAATAAGAGTTCAAAAGTTCCAAAATACTTATTTTCTCTCTCTATACAAGGGGGGGGGAGTTTTTCGTGATGCTGTCATAAATTTGTTTATACATCTGAAGGGCCTAGGGAGGGCGGCACTGCATGCGCCCTGACACATGACTCAGCTCGCTTCGCAGGGAGGCGACTGGCGAACCCCAGAACCAGCCGAGACGGAGAAGGAAAAGGAGAGAGAGAGAGAACTCGGCCTCTTCGCAACGATGGACACGCGTTTAAACAATTAACTTTTTTGTTAATTGTTAGAATAAACAGTTTTGTTTGTTGACTCTTAGTCTTTACTGGCTAACAAAATAAACCTATTATTTATTACCCATAATCATTATAGGTAATAAAAGTGGGTCGTAAAAAGTTGAATTTAAGTGAAGAGAAGCGCCAAGAACGAATTTTGTAAAAAAAAAAAGAAAAGAAAGAAAAGAAGAAATGAAAAAGTGTACGAAAGAGAGAAATTTGTAAAGATAATTGAAAAATTTACATCCTGAACAGTTTAAATTATATAATACATATAAATCAGTGTTTCTCAAAAACTTTCAGTATTTGCGACCCAATATCCAATCACAATTTTCATCGCGTCCCCCTTCCTTACAGTAACAATGAATTAAGTTCAATAATACTATACTCTGACACTAAAGCTACAATACAACTTTAACCTCTTTAGTGCCACTGGCGTATATAAAAGTCACCCAAAGCGTTAATTGCCCCGGACGTATATATACGTCTTTCCGAAGTACAATCTTTTCTGTGCATTGCTATCTATAAAATTATTAGGAAGGTTTTGGATTTCAATAAAAGGACCTTGACAATATTTGCGAAGGATTTAATTATTCCTCTTTTCTTTCACCCCCCCCCCAACATACGCGCCCCTACGAGGAAAACGGTGGGACTGGGGAGCGAATCGCGTAACTTTTACAATCGGCAGTTAAGGGATTAATTTTCAAGATAACTTAATGTTGATTTTTGTATATAGTTTTAAAAATGACAAGATCATAGTTTGCTGATAATTGTTAAACTTGGACTACGTAATTTTGAGCCATGGTCAAGTAACGTAGATGACACCTGAGCTGGCACCCCCTCTCCTAACTACCACATCACACCAATAGGAGGTCGTTTCAGCTCTCGACAGATTTAACGTGCATCGCTTCCCTACACGACGGGTCTTTAGTGTACTGGGCTCGAACTCGTGACAAGGCAAGCCACGATCCGATACCCATACCACTCGGCTACCGCGGCCACTAAACTTGTAACTTAGTTTAAATTAATTCTAAAATGCATTGTGCAGTACGGATACATTTATAGATTTATAGTGTATTAAATCAGTGTAAATGGGTATTTTTCATTTTTTATTATAATTTATCAGAATGTATTTCATATGTGTGTGTTTACTTTCAGTAATTTAATAATCTTTTGTTTTTGACTTTTTAATATGCTCACGTCCCCCTTGTAGAGTTATCACGCCCCTTGGGGGCGTGCCCCACAGTTTGAGAAACGCTTATCTAAATTACAGTTTTACAATTTTAGCAATGAGTAGGAGCAGTTGTATAATTTGTATAATGGGGGTGCTTTAATTTTTTTTATCATAAAAAAGCTCAAATACCTAAATTTCATTCCCCTTGTGGAGAAATACGGTATAAATAAAAGTGATTTTTTATTTTATTTTTTCCTTCATTTGTATATTAAAGAACACCTTTTCCGCATAAGTAAGTTTTGAAATTTTAGAAAAGAAAAAATCGCGCGCGATGCACACGCACTATATATATATATATACACTGCTGGACAATTGCTAAGGACGGATAACACTATCATCCATAGCAACCACAAAATGAAAGGAAGCAAAATGTGGAAAATTAGAATAAGGGTGGGATATTACTAAGAAGAAGTATGAGTATGCAAATTTTTTCCCACGTCTGTTCATCACGTGATAGCGTTCATAAGAGCTTTAAAGGTTTTGACGCGTGTGGACAGTTGTTGTTTCAAGTCAAAGTTTTACAGGAAAGATTTAATAGACGAACTTAAAATTTTTTCTTCCCGATATCACATAGATGATTTTATGCATGGCCGAATTATTGGAAAGATCGAAGAAGGGCGAAAAATAACAGATGTTGCCAGGAAGTTCGACATCGCTCACGGCGTTGTTTCACGGCTGTGGAAGTCATTTAAAACTACTGGAATGTGTAGTAGACGGCACGGGGGAGGTCGTGTTAGAAGTACGACGCCTGCAGAAGACAGATATATCGTCCTATCAGCAAAAAGGAACAGGCGCACCACAGCTCAGCAGGTGGCAAATCAGTTTCTTGCTGCCTCAGGAAAGCAGATCTCCCGAAAAACTGTTGCCAGACGTTTGAGGGGAGGAGGACTATACGCACGCAGACCTGTTGTGTGTGTCCCATTGACCAGACAGCACCGTACTGCCTGTTTGCAATGGTGTCGTGAGCATCACAATTGGACTGAACCAGACTGGGCATGCGTACTATTCTCAGATGAGAGTAGGTTCAGTCTGTCATCGGATTGTAGACGCCAACTGATCTGGCGCGAGAGGGGTACTGCTTATCGTCCAGAAAATATCCAGGAAAAGGACCGATATCCGACATGCAGTATCATGGTGTGGGCCGGCATCATGATCAATGGCCACACGCGCCTACATGTGGTTGCGAATGGGACTATGACGGGCCAACGATACATTAATGAAGTTCTACTTCCTCATGTTCGTCTTTTCCGTGGTGCTGTCGGTGATAAATTTGTTTTTTTGGACGACAACGCAACATGTCATCGAATACTCGCTGTTCAGGATTGTCTAGACAGCGAGGGTATTCAACGTCTCGTATGGCCAGCGCGTTCTCCAGATCTAAGCCCCATTTAAAATGTGTGGGATGCTTTGGGGAGGCAAGTTGCTGGTCGAAACTATCCTCCGACAAACAAGAACACCCTCATCCGTGCACTCACAGAGGAATGGGATAAATTGCCTCAACAGCTGCTGGATAATGTTGTGCAAAGTATGGTACGACGTGTGGAATGTTGCATCACACTCCACGGTGGACATATCCCGTACTGATACCTTTCTTTAAGGTGCCTGCTGATTTTTAGATGCATTGTTCCATTTCTCCGTACGCAGATCAAATGAACATTTTTTTTCTTTCAGATGTTTCACAGCTTTTGTACTTTCCAGAACAATAAATATTCTTTATTCTAATGTCTGAACAGTGTGGCAACTATATTTTATCCTACTAGACCTCATGTCTCGCTTAATGTTATGCTACATAGCAATTTGTGATCCGTCCTTAGCAATTGTCCAGCAGTGTATATATATATATATATATAATGTACATATCATTTCTCAAATTCTATTGCTTACAAATCATTTTCATAATTTGAAACACTGACAAAGTTAACCAAGTGGAAAAAGGCTTTCAAATCTTTTGGTGACTTGAATCAAAAAAATTTACTTAAAAAAAAAAAAATACTTTTAAAAAGGTTGTGTTTTTTTCTATTAACTTGACACAAAATGTCAATTCCAAAACCTAACCCTCATTTTTTCGACGTTCCAAAGCAATAAAACAGTACCATCAAAATGCTTTTAAAGAACAATAAAATATCCAACTCAGAAGATTGGAATGAACATACAAAGTGAAAAAGATAGTGTTTAATATATAATAAAACAGAATATGAATGCGGTTCTATAGTTTATTTATTCGTCTAATGGAAATATTTTCTATGTGCAGATTTTTTTTCCCTTTCTAGAGAGTAGTACTGCGAGCTTTCAGCTGTCTTTCTGGAGGATCAGAGACAAACAATTTACCAGTTCCACCATTTTGGGGGTGTCCCCCTATTCTATTGCAAATATGCGTTTAGCACCTGGTTAAACTGAAATGAAGTAATTAAACTTTTACTGTGTGCCCTGCAGCTGCTGGTTTTTCTATCGGTTTGTGGAAGCCGCTTTGTAATTATGCCTTCACGGTGTGATGCTCAAGATATTTTTTAGGTCATTGGCATCGATTGTTAAATGAATGGATCTAATGTTGTAGTAAAAAGCTCTCTTAACAATAGAATATATCTACTATGAAATTTAATGGGTGCAAAAAAAAGTTATTTAATTGTATAGGGGAGGAACAACATATATTTTCACCACATGTTCTTATGCTTCACATAACACCCTTCATGTAATTTAGTTTCTGTTAGTTTTAAATCGAATATTAATCTTATTCTTAATTGATATTGCTACTGCATAATTAAGAGGACGTGATACTATTTATATATAAAAAAAGCTTTGATTTAATGGTTTTTAAAATTTTTTGCTGGTAAACCATGTATATGTATTACGTTAAATAGTTTTTGTGCTCAAAGTACTATAAGAAGCTAACCTTTTAATTTTTTAAGCAAAAATTTTAAAAAATTACGAAATTGTTTTTAAATACTACACTCCTTCTACAATAATTAAAGTACACACATAAAATCTGATTTACAAGTATGTCAAACAATATCTTACAAAAGTCAGTATGGGGTTTCTGCTAACAGGTTTGATGTTTGTCAAATGCATTTTTTTTATGAATGGTTATTGAAAATTCCTTAAAAAGTGTATACATTCTAAATGTGACCATTTTTTTAAAAAAATAAGAATTGCTTTGATTCAAAAATGTATATTCACTTTTCTTACATGTAATAGTAGCAATAGTTAGAAGAAAAAAATATCAAAGCATTTGGCTCGATAGAAAAAGGCCCTGGCATTTTAAATGAAGATTAATTCGTTATTTTTTCCTGCTGAGATAAAAATCAGTTTAAAGTTTTTATTTGCCATTGGGATGTGAATAAAAAAACGAGTATAAAAGTTATTACAACTCTGTATTCTTTTTAAACTTAAGACTATCAAATAAATGTGAGATTATAGAAAATTGTAAAGAATAATTTAGGATGAAAAAAAATTATTTGAATATTTGACCGATTTTTTTGTCTTTTGAATCGTACTGTGTCCCCTTACTTTTCCGCTAATAGTTTTTATTTATTCAATCCAACCTTTGTCCAGAATAGACGTAAGTGCATTTTTATACGGACAGGTTATTTTTTTATTTCTCCCAAACTGAAAAGTTTTGTAAATTAAATGATGTAAGAAAAACTATGTAATTTTTATGCATTCCACGTCCTGCGAGGGAGTTTGACCTCTCGAATTCTGGACTAATTAATTTAATCAAATTAAGGTCAAGTCTCATAAATTGGCTAGTGTTCGTGTGAATCCCTTTGTCAATTTATCGCTGTTTGAAAAAAAGTATTCACGTCTGTGCTGTTTATTAACATTTAATGATGTCAGTTAGGAATGCATCCAGAACATCTGTTAAAAGTTCTCTTTAAAGCATTACATGTATTTTATTGAACAAAAAACTGTTACTAAAAAATTGTCGTGTCACAAATATTTATATGTGTGTGACACATTTTTTTTCTTCTTTTTAATAAATGTTTATTTTAAATTTTCTTTAAGATTGTGTCTTCACAAAAGCATACGAAAACCATAATGCACTGAATTTTCTCTGCTTAGTTCAGTTAATTCAATTTAAAAAATAATTCAGTTTGTTTTAGAATTAATTTATATAATTATTTACCAAGCCTTACTTCTTAAAAGTCCGTGAACTTTTCGTAATTAATTATTCAACAAATAATTTAAAAAAATCCGTATAATATTTAGATTTTTCCAATGGTCTCTAACCGCGAATAATGTGTGAAACTATGATAATTCTAATGCAATTAAATTGAAAGTTAGAATAAATATTTTCAATATGTATTCGGTGAAAAGTAACAATGTATTTTTAACAACAAATTAATTTTACTGAGTATTATACAAATCTCTCTCAGTTCCAAGATCAAATTTTAACTACCATTATAAACATAAACATGTTTATGTCAAAGAAACTAATTTCCATTTCTTCAAAGAACTAATTTAAAATACTTTTAGGGTTCCATTATTCTTCTTAACAGAGTTTCATTGTATCAAATGTTCGGCAGAACTTTTCACCGTATTGTATAAACACTACTCACAATATCTGGATGAAAGGTATCCAAATATTTGCATACTTTAAATATATTTTGAGGTGCATTCCGGCAAGTGATTCTTAGCGCTTTCCTCAAGATATTTCAGTTTCGAAATACATAAAGTACAGTCTTAATCAACTATTATAATGGATTATTTAGTGAAATGTACGGTTAAAAATAAAATGTTATGGTGGTTCAATTTGTTTAAGTTGTACAGTATATTTCATTATTGGACACCTGCTAAAAGTCTCTGGGATTCGAATAAACAAACTTTGCAAGCGTAGTGGATTAAATAATTCCTATTAAATAAATACCTAGTCTCGAGCCATAAGTTCTGATACAATTATAAATTAGTTAAAAAAAAACTTTTATGATTACGTTCATGAACGGAACGAAATTTAAAATTAATACTTGCCTTTAAATTTAACATTATGTACATTTTATTTTAATTGATCACCATACAAGTCTTTCCTTGAAGACTTATTTACCGAGGCACACTTTACCATCATACCATTTCTATTTCTACCATATTCACAAACGTTTTATTCTGTTCAAATAGGAGCGCAGTTTTTAGCATAATTTAGCCTATATAGTCGTGTGTATTTAAATCCAGATTGCCGGAAGACAATCTTTGTGAAGTCCGGCATAATCCCTTTCACCTAGTTCATTTTCACCTTATGAGCAGGAGCAGAATCCTTTTGAAAAATCCAATGGCTTCCATTGAACAGGTTCACGTTCAGAAGCTTCACTATTGAATAGAAAATAGTGTTTTGATGACCTTCCTAGTGATTTACCAGCCTTTCTGGCAAAAATAAATATGTGTGACGCCTTTTTTATCTATCACCCCATCAAACCAATACGAAACTGGTCTTATTTTTTCTTCTCTCTAGTTTCTTGAGCGTTTCTTGTTTATACACTGTCGTTCTGGCGGTAGAAAAATTCTTCAGCGACAAAAATCAAGGAGATAATAGCCTTTGTTGCCCCATATCCCACAAAACAAATAACTGTAACTGCAACAGAAAAACATCTCGGATCAACACGACAATATTTAGATTCGTACTTAAGTGAATTTATGTGGCGTCGACTCCATAAAAGAGATAATTGATTCAAAGACTAAAATAAGACATTTGATAAAAGACTTAATTTTGAATGTAATTACGGTATTTTGGCCATCTGAATAAATAATTTGGTAGTTATTAGGTCCTTCTATATTTTTCCATTGTGTGTTTTTGTTCATTTTTTAAAATACAATATTCATTTCAAGTTTTCATCAATTTATTTATCAACGAGCTGATATACGGAAGGATAATGAGCAGAAAGTTGTTTTCGTGCATGTGCGGTAACGATGACAGCATTTGGCTATATTCTTATATTCGGCGAAGTCTTTTTATTTGGTGCAATAAATCTTATATAGCCATTATTCACCAACAAGTTCTATGTGCAAAATTTGGAACTAGTGTTTCACAAAGAAATATCAGGAAAAATTGTGGGTAAATAAGCCTATTTAAAGGTGGAGAGAGCGCTGACGAAGGAGAACGCATACTCGAAAAGGCTTAGCTGGTGACTCCTCGCCGAATTGTTATCTATTCTTCCACTCGGTTGCGCGCCAAAGGGCCGACATGTTGGATTTCATGTGATTGAAGCAAAATAAAGACTTTATTATAGAGATGATGCCCTCCTCATTTTACCAGCAGGCCTGGGGCCTGGCATATATAAATATATATATTCATGTGAATTTAAACATGTTGCTCTGAAAGCAAAATGTTGCTAAGCAGCCAGAACGCGTAAAATATTTTCAGTGAAATTCCTGTAAAGTAAAACGCCAGACGTTAAGGACGGTAGTTTTATTTCTGGTAACCTTATCTGAAGTTAACAAATATATTCATTTTTTCATTCATTTGTACATAATCTGTGCTAGTTTTACTTTCAACGCCATTTTTTCTTCTTTTTGGGGGGAAAATGAGAGGAAAGAAAATTTTTTATATTGCAAGTGATCGTCGACCTATATTTCATGCTCTGGAGTAAAACTAGCTGCGTGGTGCTCATATGCATTCATACAACCCAATGAGTGAATGTGAATCTTAAGATCTATTCCAAAATATGGTTTCTGACACTGATTTTAAAGGATTTATGCGACACATTTTTTCTTTCATTTAAAATAAAAGTTCCATTCAAGGTACTCAAAATGTTAAAGGAGTTAAGTCGGTTGCGCATGGCTTACTGAAAACGTTTTCCCTGGACCACTTTTTGTTTTCAATATTATAGGATTCACATGTCCTTTAGATGCATATTTAAGTTATTTGTGTCGAAAAGAAGACAAAACTTTCGTAGATTCCACTTGATTTATGAGTAATTCTGTGGATATTACTTTTTAAACTAAGTTAACTAAATATGTACATATAAGTAAAACAGAAGACCCAAAATCATTTTCAAAATATTTTTTAAAAAAACAATTATTCTAAGTAAATTTTTACATTATATATTTAAAATAAGAAAGAGCAGAATTAAAAAAAATTATGCATAGGTTTTACATAAAAAATAAATTTTTAAAACTAATTTTAAATGTGATTTTTTGCTTTTTATATAAAATAATATAGCTATGTCATTTACGTTTGTAAAAATTTACTATACGTATTTCTGAATAAAGTATTGAGATTCTTACATAATGGTGAGCATGAACCTACATTCATTTTTCGACGATAACGAAAATAACAACTAACTAATGTAAAATGACTTTTTTAAGCTTTGCTTATAACGGTGTTCTTGAACACGTTGAAAAGAAGTGATAGCTTTTGTGAATTACTAAAAATTTCTTATTGAGGAATGACCTTTAAATAATATTAGAGTTATAAATTATCCAAGTTTAAATTGGAGTAAGATATTTTAGACATAGGATAATATCTGATAGCTAGCATGACTTAATGATAGCTAGCATGACTTTTCCTTTCCAGTTAAACTAGGATTAGTCAACTTTCAAGACAGAACCAATTTCGAGTAAGTGAGTGAATGTTAACGTCGCACAATATTTAGCTGCATGAGGGTTTTTGGCGACAGACGTAGAAATTTTGAACCATGATCAAGTGACGGGAACGACACCCGAGCTGGCATCCCCCTCTCCTAACTTCCACATCACACCCACGGGAGGACGTTTGAGCCTCGACATATTTAACGTGCATCGGCCCCCTCTTCACGACGGTTCTTCAACGGTGCAAGGCTTGAACTCATGACATGCCAGCCACGAGTCCGTTCCCTTTAACATTAGGCTACCGCAGCCGCGAGCCAATTTGGAAGTGAAACACGATAATCAATCTAGGGCTTGTAATCCCGTCTTATATTTTCGATCCCGGGATTTCGGGATTACATTATCCAAATCCGGGATTGGTTCCGAGATTAAGAGATTGGACTATTTATTAAAAATATTTACACATTAACATAGTTAAGATATCAACTACCCTAAAAGCATGATTTTTAAAAAATTGACAAAATATTTTTATGATTTTTATTTTATAGGCCATCTTTTTAGCTTTATAAAAATACCAGGATTTTTATTTTCCATTCACTAGAACAAAAACTACAAGTGTTTTAGTAAAAGCAGATGACTTAACTTCACATAAAAAGTCAAACTTTAAAATGCGTTTTACTCGAAATGTGTTTTTTTCAAAAATTTCAAACGGGGAGGGCGATTGCTCAAAAAGTCTTAAAAATAATTTGCTGAAATTTTTTGTGTATGTTCTGTATAACAGTAGAAGTGTTTTGACCTTCAGATTTGTCAATTATTGTTTTATTTCAAAATTTACAGTTCTTTATGTGAATATAATCACTGCTTTTTTAAGCAATTTTCGTATAACATCTAAGATAAATTGCTTTAGTTTTTGCAAAAATTAAAATATCTCTTAGCCTGAAGGTTATTTCAAAACGGAATCAGAAAGTAATACATCAAAATTGAAAAATTGAAAATTTGTTCATTTACTATTTGTACAGAGCAGGCCCCGTTTATGTAATTTTTTGTCAATTTTTACCCATTTTTTCCCATTTTAGTAGTAATCATTTATTTTTTTTCATAATTTTAGCCTTTTTTTCTTAAAATGTACTAAATAAATCTAAAAACAACAAAAAAATCCCTATATCTCTATTTTTTTTATAAAAAAAGTTGTCGCAAGCAGTCGGATACCTTAAGACTGCGTAATAAAACTGAAAATATAATTAAAAATTAGTTTTATATTAATTTTATAGAAACAAATAAAGACAAACTTAACTCATCATAAAAAAATAGTACGTAATGAAATTAAATAAAAAACATTTCTTCATTTATTGTGTTTCTGTAAATAAAGCTTTTAAAAAGTAAACACACATGCAAAAAACACATGCATTAAAAACACATGCACACATACATGGCAAGAAACAAGATAACGAGAGAAAAAAATTTTTTCAGGTATCATGTAAAAAAGAGCTTTTGCTAATACAACTCCCACATAGTTTTGCAAATCACATTAATATGCTAGAAAAATTAATATCCATACAAGATACAACCACAAATAATACTCAAAAATATTACAATATAAAAGACAAGTTACTAAAAATATTGCACAAAAAATCTAAAATAGTTATACAACATGTATTAGCAAAGCATATATAGAAGCCAAAGTTTTAATCTTTAGCAGTTTTCAGAAATTATGGTACAGAAAAACGTTAAGTATATATATAATCATTGGCTTAAATCTTATCTATTTAACAGGAGCAGGCAATCTGGATAATTCAGTACTTTTACATGCGTAAGCCTTCAGCCAAACGTTAATTCTTTTATTGTACCAGGTTTAAACATTTAAAAAAATTCTTTCTCTTTTTCTTCCAATTTCTATGTAGAATGAAAACAAGAAAAATCCTTTTCAATCCCAAAAGCGACAAAAAGCAACCAATGCATGTTATTGTCCATAAAATATTCACGTGAACCTTAAATACTTCCAATCCTGCTTTCAACTCCAATTTAACAATACCTGTTATGAGATCACGACAACATTGCACCAGGATTGAGTCAATAAATTCGGAAATACATTCCTTACGGGGCTGACCCCGCCTATTACTATACAAGATTCTATTTTTAAATACACAAGTAAAGGCAACTTCTCTCTTGCTTTCTTTTATACCTTGTCCATTTGTTTGGACATTCGATGCATTAATTTTTACTGCAACCAAATCTCCGTTTGGAACATTCAATAAAGACTGTGTGTAAGTCTCAGGACGTAGATTGGTGATCACTTCTTGGCTACAAACTGATTTTGAATCTGTTGAACTAATAATTCCTTCTTCCTTTGAAGGTTCTCGAAGTTTCGCAGGATTGCGAATCATTTGCGAGTTTTCTGTTAATACTTCATAATCAGAGGAACAGATTAACATGTCGTTAACCAAATTTTTAGAGACAGGCACAACACCGTGCTTAAGGTCATTCAATTCCATATTGGAATCTTTTACTTCACCCATTTCATGCTCCCAAAATGCAGACGTAATTTGAATTGTCCCTTTATTATCGACGCTTTGTCCTTCAACAACATCTGCTGTTACTACAGGTATCTGGGCACCTGTGTCTATGGCAACATTCAAAATTCCTTGCTCACCCTTGACCTTGACGTGAACAACCCTTAAATCGTCCATTCCCTTCTCTTCCATGATAGGAGTAGTTACTGGTATCGTAGCTTCAGCCATCAACACAGCAGAAGATGTTTCCCTCATATGTTCCCCGGCCCTCCCGATACTAATTCGGTAATTTGAAGATGTATTCTTACGATCTTCTGCACAACTCGTCCGCTTAACATTCGACCGAATACTTTCGATCTGTAACCGCAGTTCATTTAATTCTGATTCCCAGCGCAGCTGCCTGGCGATTTTTCCCTCTGTTTCCCTTTCAACGCGTTCCTCTGAAATAACGGATAACTGAGCTCTAACGAACTCCTCTTCGTAATCTTTGCTACCGATTATGATATTCTTTAAATCTATAATCGTCATTTTATCTGATACCTTCTGACCTAACTCCTCAGCCAACAAAACTAAATCCTGCTTTTTAGCTTTCTCCAAAAATGCCATTTGAAATTTTTCTTTTTCCAATGTACCGCAACTAAATAAATAATCAAATGAAAATAACACCCGAAGGGATTGCCAAAAATTAAATACCACAAATATATCTTTGTTTAAAACACACAACAATAAGCATCCGCTACACTAACACAACTGTCAATGAATTAGGAGGAATTCCAGAATAATGTATTATATATTTCGCAATATACCAAGTGTACTTAAATAACTAATAAATAATTACTTAATATATTACTGATACACAATAATCACTTAAAATATTACTGATACACAATATCACTTAACATACTACTGATACACAATAATCACTTAAAAATATTACCGATACACAATAATCACTTAAAATATTACCTATATGCACAACTTAATCTATTCCTGGCTGGAATAATGGAACACTACAAAATATTTCGGTAGTTTTATCTCCAATTTAAACTGATAATTTTTTTCACGTTAATCGAAAAATACTATACGTACATAAACACAGAATAATTTCATTGACATGAAATAAGTATTACTCTTTAGCATTAATTTTTCAATAAACTCAATTTCTATTCACTGACGTGAATTTATTATTGTGTATTACAAAAATAAATAAATACAATATCATGAAAAAAACATACAATCTTTCCATATTAATTTTCGATTATACAAACTGTTTCAAATAACTCGTATATTTTACCGATTTACATTGCTTAATGCATCAAAATACGAATACAATTAACCAATTATACGTATTAAACAACTTGGAATATACAGCTTAATGAGTTTTCTAAAACTCTCATAAAATACAATAAGTAATTCGGGTAGTTACTTATCAACAACAATCTTATATAAAATGTATTAAAAAATGTTAAATACACATATAAATCGCGAACTGGTGTTCGAACTATATCTGTCCGAGTGTAACATAAATATTCTGAATGCAGGAATAACTGAATTTAGAACTGATGTTCTAACCCTTAATAGCAAAAATAATAAATTATACACTGATGTATAATAATTTTAATTTGAACTGGCGTTCAAAATTTCATAACTGCATGGATATGCAATAAAATATACTGAGAGAATGAATGATTTTGAAGCTTTCCTTAATTTATAGAACTGATGTTCTAAAACTTACTTTCCATTTATATGGGACAATAATAATAAAATATATACTGATGTATATAATAACTCACAATGAACTGGCGTTCAAAAATTTTTATAACTGCATGGATATGCAATAAAATAATATACTGTGAGAATTAATGATTTTGAAGCTTTCCTTAATTTATAGAACTGATGTTCTAAAACTTACTTTCCATTGATATGGAACAAGAAATAATAAAAAAAAAAATATACTGATATATAATAACTGAAATTTAAACTGGCGTTCAAAATTTTATAGCTGCATGGATATGCAATAAAATAACATACTGATATATAATAACTGAAATTTAAACTGGCGTTCAAAATTTTATAGCTGCATGGATATGCAATAAAATAACATACTGATATATAATAACTGAAATTTGAACTGGCGTTCAAAATTTTATAACTGCATGGATATGCAATAAAATAATATACTGAGAGAATTAATGATTTTGAAGTTTTCCTTAATTCATAGAACTGATGTTCTAAAACTTACTTTCCATTGATATGGAACAAGAAATAATAAAATATATATACTGATGTATATAATTAATTCAAAATTGAACTGTCGTTCAACAAGTTACAACTGCATGGATATGCAGAGCAAAAAAAACGTACACTGACGTATACAAAAAATAAAATCAAAATTCTCTCTTAATAAATGGATATTAACAGTATAATTTTATAAATTTCTCTCGTCTTACATTACAGGGAGTTGCAAGCAAAAAAAAATTTCCACGTGGGAATCCAGGAAACTCGAAATTTCTGGAACGTTCTTCCTGTGGGGTTTTTCACTAAGACTCGATCATTAACGGCTGCGCCACTAAAGTTTGATTCTAATCAATGGGCACGGAAACAAATTAAAAAAACCTGGCATTTAAATTTTAAAAATTAAGGTTTATTAAAAAAAACATTTAAAGAAAACAATTATTGTACATTTAGCAACGTTCGGACATGACTTCACTCCGTCGTACCCAAAGACCGAATGCCTGCCACTTGCCATTCCACATTCCAAGGGGGAGGGGAAACTACCCATTCCCCTTAGCTGGTGTCAATGGGCCTTCCCACTCCTACACAGACTAATTCAAAATTTCACACATTTGTCAAGGGCCCATGACAATACAATGATTTCATAATTTTGTTTCATTGTCCTGATCAGGATTTTAATAATTAAGGACTTTAAGGACTTACGAGATTTGGCGACTAATTCATTATAACGCTTCTAGATTTGGCGTCTAATTCATTATTTTGAACACCTTTTTATAAGTTTCACATATATGTAACGGAATCTTTGAACTCAATTTTTACCCACGTTGAAAGGTCAGATTAATTTGAAATTTTGCTTATTTATCCAGGATCGATGACAATACAATAATTTCATAATTTTGTTCTATTGTCCTAATCAGGATTAACGATTTCCCCTGTTTAGATCCCATCTCACATCTGGCGACTAATTTCAGATTCCATTTCTAGATTTGGCGATTAAAAGATTAAGATACAACTTAATTCGATTAATTATAAAAGGGTGTTTTTTTTTAGTTTTTTAAAACTATAATTTATTACTTATAGCACTTATAAATGCACAAAAAAATTCTACGTACGTATTTTATAAACAAAATATATACTTTCTAAAAATTAAATTCTTAGAAAATTTTGATGAGAAATTTTTTTTTTAAATATATAATTCAGACAAATATTAAATCCCGGGATTCCGGGATCCCAGGGCTGCAAACCCTAATTCAAACTATCAAAGACCATTTATATGCATGCTTTAGGGCAGAAGAGGGGGAGGGGGATCTGGTAGCGATAGTAATTAGGATTGTCATGTTTCAATCAGTATTTTTTAAAACAATATTTTTAAATAAAATTTTATCCTAAGTAGCTTCTTACATTTCTTCAAAAACCAAGAACTATGGAAGATATTTTTGTTTCTGTGGCTCAATGCAAGAACAACCATTGTCATAATTTCATAATATTGGGAATTTAAAAAAGTTTCAAGCTTCTTGAAAAAATTTTTTTACTAATAATACTTTAAGTACTTTATTCGGAAATTCCATTTCTACACAAATTATCAAAATTGATTTCGGTTGTTCTTGAAAACAAAAGTCTATTCAACACTCTTTTTTTATTAACAGTCTCTTAAGCCTGTCATAAAATATGGAATATGCTATTAAAAACACTCTATAACAAACAAACAAAAAAACCGACGCACCAAGAATGAGTTGTCCGGTAGAGGCAAAAATTGGTGGGTAGAAAGATTATGCACAGAATAGAAAATTATTAAAATTTCAGAAAAATTGAATGATTTATTTCAGAGTTACTGAGATCGTTACAAAGTAACGATCTCAATAAGGTGTTGACCTACCTCTAGCCTGAATGCAAGCTGCCTCACGACGTGGCATAGAGTGATAAAGCACCCTGATGGTCTCCCTGCAGTATTTCTAGTCAAATCTGCTCTAATTGTCGGGCCAGGTCATCAACATTTCCCGGCAGATGCAGTCGCCTTCCCATTATATTCCAGACATGCTCTATTGGAGAGAAATCTGGCAATCTGGCTGGCCAAAGAAGTGTTTGACAAGCTGTAAGTCAGCTCAAAGCAACACGCGCTGCATGTAGTCTGGCATTATCTTGCTGAAAAATAAGGCCAAGGTACTGCAAAAGGAAAGGTAGCGAAACAGTTTGGCTGTAAGTGGGCCTCTAATGACGACCAAAGGGGTCCGGCTGTCAAAAGAAATGGCCCCCCAGACCATAGCTTCTGGCAGAGGGCCTGTGTGGTGTGCAATAGTGAAAGCAGGATCGGCACGCTGCCCTGGGCGTCTTCTGGCACGTTTCCGATGATCGTCAGGACACATTTGGAAGCGGTATTCGTCGCTAAACACTATACGTTCCCAATCAGTATGATTCCAACCTGATCGAGCCAAGCACGACTGTAATCTGGACCGACAGTGTGCAGGCGTAAGTGGCAGGTGTCGTAGTGGTCGGTACGAGCATAAATTTCGCTCTTTCGTCTGTGAATGGTCATGATGCACACTCGTGAGCGGGTCAAACGTCTGATGGTTGATAACGAGGAATTAAACGCTTTGGCAGCTGATCTGACAATCAATCTGTCCTTACAATCTATTGTGGCGGGCTCATCGCGCTTTCTATTAATTATCCCCTTGGGTTCTTTGGGGCCGAAAAATTCTTTCCAACCAAATCCAGAAGCGAAGCGTGATTATGCAAAGTAAGAACCTTTTAAATAGCAGACGTTTAGCGTAAGCGGTGTGGCCTTTTGGGAAGTGATTATGCTAGTCTGAGTTAAAGCGTATAAGCAGATATTCCAGTGTTCAGCTATCCATGAGAATGCATTCAAGTCAAGGTGGATACCATTCTACGCGAGATAAGGAAACGACATTGAGGATTGGAGTGTGTTGCTGCTACCTAAAATATAGAGGTAGGACCGTTCTACTAAATACTAGGAATGTGCATAAACAGAGATTAGAAGTAAGCGGTAAAGTTAATTATAGTGGTCAGGATAGCGCTTATTTGGTAATACGTATTTTGTGTTTCTTCCCTCAGATCCTCTAAGTTAGAATATAAATATTATCATTGTATAGTGTTTAAGTTAAGATCTTTATAAAGAGATATTATGATTATAGCAACGCCTGGTTCTTCATTCACTCCCACACCCCTAGGTCACGAAGATAACTTAGAAGTAAGGTATCATTCACGGGCGAATGTCTTGCACCATTATGACGCTGAAATCATCATCACCCATTCTTGCCAGCATCTTCTAATGGCCGCATCGCTTCGACCAATATGACGAGTGTTCTCCAATTTGTCCAACCTGTCTCATTCAATCCAAGGATACAACCTCTTTCAAACTCTGGCAGTTGCTCGTAATGAGCTCGAATGTTGCGGTGAGGCATTTTTTAGTCGTTGAAAAGTATCCTAAATGGCAATGCAACAGACCATCAGATAGAGAATCGCTTCTTATAGTGCGCAGTTCCGATGCGCTGTAGCTCCCGCTATTCATTTATTGGAAACCAAATTTTAATCATTTGCATGTTCGGTACAAATACCTTTGCATACGAAATTCATTACAAGCGGGCAACTCCTTCTTGGTGTATTTGTTGTTGTTATAGAGTGTAGGTAAACACATTAAAACAAAAACTAAATTAACATTTAAAACAACAGCGCCATTTTCTCGTTCTGTTCCTTTATTATTTTTTGTACACAAATCAAAAAATGTTGGTTGCCATTCACGAGAAGACATATTTATTTTATGAACATCATTGTTATTAAATGTGTGTGTGCTCGCGCGATGACACCACTGTTTATGATTACTTCCAACTGCGTGCGCAATGCCAGTTCTGTTGGGGGGACTTAAATGCATCTCTAGTCCATTCATGAATACTATCGCCATTTCTTTTCACGAATAAGTAAACGCTGCTGAAAATCAATTTAGAAGTGACTTCTCATGGCGACATTTTTATCTATAAATTAGACTTTTACTACTTTAATTCAAAAATAAGTAAAATATTTTCACGGATTCTTGGTAAGCTTTGTTTTAATGGAAAACAATTTAAATAAATCAAATATTTAAATATATATGCAAATATAGGTATATTTTTAATTAATAATTATGAAGGAAACACAGAGAAAGAGAAGCTATTCTTGTAGACATAATTATTTTGTAATAAGGCGTGAAGAACAGCAACTATATATGCAAAGAGCTGCGGTTTGCCGATCGTGAGTTAAACTATTCTATTAACTTCAAGTCTAGATTTATTTTTATTTAGAGAGTCATTGCAATCATTAAATTAAATTAAAATAACTTTATTCTTGTGCTTTTTTTGTTTTTTTTATGTGTTTGCCCTTTTTTAAAAAAAATATCCCGAAGTATTAGTAGTAATATGGTTTAAGAACAAATCTCAGCTATTCCAAACTTCCTTTTCGATAGTGTTCTTAATTAATAATTTTTAACTTCTCAGTAAGAAAAATTTTGTAGTTTGCTTGGTATTATTTATCTTTTATATTTAACCTTAATAACATTTATTTAAATATGAATTCGTATATATTTACAAAATTCTTTTCTACTTCGAATTATTATAAATTTCAGCAGTATCTCCTCAAACAACACAATTTCTGCTATTCAAATAAACGTTAAACTCCGAGCAGTTCCAATCATGAAATGTAAATTTAAAACCATCCTCTTTGTTCCATGTAACAGCTGCATAAAGGTACTTTCGAACATACTTTAATTAACGAAACCGTTCTTAAAACCGTTCTTTAAAATTTCCCCTGGGATGATGCTGAAGATTTTTCAACTCATCGTGATTCTTCAGCACAGAATCTAAAATCCATCATTATCGTGGGTAATAAATATGCATACTCCTCCAAAGTTGCATCGTTAATCGACCTGCGCATTTTAATGCTAGTTTAATAGGCTTAGCCTTTCTGCATTCAGTTTATGCAAATCCGAGAAGATTAAGCAGAAAGAAGAGATACTGGTTGAACAACGAGAAATAACAAATGTTATACATGATGTTGGAAGCCTTCGTTCTGTGTTCTTTCGGTTTGTTTTTCTTCTTTTACTAAGGAAATTGGAACGTTTATTTATACGTTTATAGTGATGTAATTTTGTGAAAAAAAAGTTCTATTCAGCTTCGGTATCAGGAAAGCTAAAAATTGTTCCTTGTTTTCCAATTTTAAATATTTACTTTTAAAAAATGGAAGATATTCATAATTTAAGCACGAGTTTCACAATTGTGTTCTAATCTTTTCATAATTACTTTTGTTTCCCACGCATTTATTGGGTTATTTGGAAAATAATTTCCTTTCTTTTGGGGGAGGGGGAGAACGGAGGACCATATTCTAATAAAGTATAAGTATCTAGGGAATTATATGTTCTCCATTTTGGTCTTACTTTTGCCCTCTTTTTGGCAATATCATGATTTTACTCTCTTAAAATTTCTGATCTGTGCTGGCAAAAAACTGATTCAAATTATTTTTGAAGTCTTCATATAGAATAATAGTTTTTTTTACCTAAAAAGTTTGTAGAGAGGAAAACAAGTAATAACCTGAAGATACCAGGTTTGGAGAATATGGTGGATGTAGTAGTTCGTATCATTCAAGCTGTAAAAGCTTTTGGCGTGTTACCAAACGTATATGTGGTTATTTCTAGGACATGTATGAGGTCTTTTCTTGAACTTGTTTTAGGTCATTTTTTGGACTTGCTTGAAGTCATTTCTTGGACCTGTATGAGGTATTGTCAATGGTTATTTTTCTTGACGTTTCAGAAGCAAATCACAAACGTTCAATGCGACGTTATTTATTTCTGTAGGAACATGCAAAAACGTATACTAGAATTTTAAAATTAAACCAAGACGTTTCAATAAATTTGATCTTTCAACGATCTCATAAGCTTTTATTCGACGTTTTTTATATCAACGAATGCCTGTATTTTGCTTTCATCAGCTTCAACTGACTTTCCAGAGTATGGTGTATCTTCAATATCAAAAATTTCCCGAATGAAATTTTGAGTACCAGTTTTGGCAATGGAATTCGGTTAACAAATATTTTTTATGCACATCGATTAATTTTTTTTTCTAGCTTGAACAGCATTTTATCCTCATCTATTGTAAAAAAGTAAAATAGTCGAAAACGCTGCTTTAGACTTTCCGTAATTGATAGGGCACCAAAAAAAACCCATTATAGCATTTGTTACTAGTATTGTTAACAATAAATAGGGAGATTTGCTTAAAAATTTTCTATTTAATAATAGAAGACGTATAAATATTTTTTTTATAAAGAATGAATTGGTACTTGCGTGTTTTCGCAACCGCAATGATGAAAGTTGCCAAAGTTATTTGAGAGTGCCAAATTTTGAAATCCCGAGACCAAAATTTACGGCAGCCTGGTGCATGATGTTCCAGCGGTTTTGTTGCGTAAAATGAAATTTTTAAACGAACTCACAAATCAAAGGTTAATCTGACTGGTGGTTTGCTATTAAAAAGGAAGAACATAGCAAAAATTAAAAATTCGACATTGAAACTCTTATTTAAATTCGTTACTCTGAAATTAACGTTCCCAAGCAACATGTAACAAATATGGGAATCAATACACTATTATAATGAACGTAATTCATTCGGCTCCCAAACCAAGAAAGTTAAGGAATTAAGTATTTTGAATGCACGACGAGTAAATTTTCACTCAAAGGGAAAAAAATTGCTTTAAAGCTTCAAGAAAATTACTTTGGAACTTTTAAAAAGTAACTATGCTCGAAGAAGCATACCATACTTCCTGTTAAAAAACCGCCAATCTTCGCCAGCGTGCTTCCAATAGAGCAGGGATGGCGAACCAATGACACGAGGCACAATATTTCGGGCACGCCACCGATCAAAACGGTTTTCAAAAAACAAGGTTCACAATGAAGTATTTCGAACAATTGTGAATGATCGGTCAAGGGGTGTAGGGGAGCATACTCTCGTTTGTTATTAATATAACAAAAAACTAAAAGTATATACAAAACTTGAAAAAAAAATACCGAAGATTTATATCCACATGAGAAACCGGAAGAAGAAAAAGTTATTGAAGAATTTATTTATGTAATTGATTCTCTAATCAAGGAGTTTTCAACTAGATTTTCTCAGTTCAAAGAATTATCGGAAACGCTTACGTTTATTGTGTACTCTGATGCAACTTCATTTGAAAAACTGAAGTCCCAATCCGATTGGTTGGAAATTGAAGAATTTGGCATGCAACTGATTAATTTCCAGTCTAGTTCAATATGAATTCAAAAATTTATTGAAATGAAACAGAAAGATTAACATTGAAGAATTTGGCATGCAACTGATTAATTTCCAATCTAGTTCAATATGAAAGAAATTTATTGAAATGGAATTGATTGATTGAACAGAAAGATTAACATTGAAGAATTTGGCATGCAACTGATTAATTTCCAGTCTAGTTCAATATGAATTCAAAAATTTATTGAAATGAGGGAAAAGTTGGAATTGATTGAAACAGAAAGATTAACATTGAAGAATTTGGCATGCAACTGATTAATTTCCAGTCTAGTTCAATATGAATTCAAAAATTTATTGAAATGAGGGAAAAGTTGGAATTGATTGAAACAGAAAGATTAACAAGTAGTATAAGTAAAAATGCCAGTAACGAAATTTTGAAAACATGAAATTCAATTCCAGACGCATTTAATTGTTTGAAGAAGCTGACTCATGCCATGTTTAAACCCTATTTTCTCTACCTATCCCTTCCAGTCATTATTTTCAGAGAGGAACAACATTAAAGAGACTCGTTGAGAAACCGTTTGGTAGATGCCTCCAATTCAGCACTCATTCTGCTGAAAGTAACATCTTACAATCCTAATATAAGTTATTTGTCATCCATAATCTGCAGCAACAGAAGTCATACCAATGTTACTTTAATTATACGTATATCCAGTGGCGCACACAGGAATTTTTCAAGGGGGGGTCCGGGGTCGAAAGTTCACCATTCTTGTATCATGCTCCTTTTGATTTTGTTGATTTTCGAGAACAAAACACAGTAAAAAACTAATTATTGAATAAATAATTAGCATTAATTAATAAAATTAATCATTAATAACAAATAGTTAATTAAATTTTACTTACTATGTACTTAGAATTATAATCAATCGGAAAAAAATCAAGGGCTTTGGGGGGGGTCCGGACCCTAGGCCCCCCCTTGTGTGTGCCACTGCGTATATCTAAAACCTTTACTACTATACAGGACAAAATGTATTTTTAGTCGTAAATAATGAGTTCTGAGTTGTTCGTATTTAGTTGTTTTATTTTACTTGTAATCACAAGTCAAAATTATTTCACACACACACACGGCACGTCTATATCTCATGAAACAATTCTTTAGGAAAAATGGCACGTTGACACTTAAAGGTCACCACTGTGGCGGTTTGCTTCTGAGTAATCCCTAAAGGGAAATATGTGTGTGTGTGTGAACCTTCCCTAACCGATGGGGGATTCAGTTAGTCTGTAACCAACTTTGGTCGATAACGGAACCCCCGAAACCCCCTATTTTGTACCTACCCACAAAATAGTAGTTTTCAATTTATATTTAATTGTTTGTGTGTAGTCATAATAAATATTTAAAAAACCTGAAAACAAGGACTGATATCTTGAATACGCGACAACCACCCCTGCGATACAGTATCAAAAGTTCCCCGTAAACTCCCTTTCTCTTTTACATCTAACATTGTGGGAGATGTTAAGAGAGAGAGTTTTATGACGTTGATGTTGACGCGACGGACCTCGCCATTTTGAACATCAGTCAAATCACAAGAACGACATCTGAGGTCTCATCCTCTCTCCAAATTACCACACCACGCCTACTGAAGGGCATGGAACTCGACAGATTTAATGTGTATCAGCCCCCCTCTACACGGTGGGTTTTCATTGGCACCAGGACTCGAACCTGTGATAAGCCAGCCCCAAGTTCGTGACCACAACTTTCCGGCTACCGCGGTCACGTGGAGACAGTTAAATCCGATACCTAAGAATTATATCGTCAACCAGTAGCGCACACAGGAATTTTTCAAAGGGAGGGGGGTCCAGGGTCGAAAGTTCACCATTCTTGTATCATGCTTCTTTTGATTTTGTCGATTTTCGGGAACAAAACACAGTAAAAAACTAATTTATGAATAAATAATTAGCATTAATTAATAAGATTAATCATTAATAACAAGTAATTAATTAAATTTTACGTACTTTATACTTAGAATTATAATCAATCGGAAAAAAAAATCAAGGGCTTTGGGGGTCCGGACCCCAGGACCCCCTCTTGTGTACGCCACTGTCGTCAACTAATTTCTTCAAGTCAAAAGGCATTGCCAAATGCCGCGATATGCAACCAACAGTGGGAAACCATTTCCGCACTTGTTACAAAACAATAAATACAATGATAACGTTTGGCAACATCATTTTATTTTTTGAAATTGGCCGACGGTACAATACGTAAGTACCTTAATTCCATTGTTATTGTTAAAATTTATTCAGTGTCTTTGAAATTAATCTGACTTTTGTGGTATTATTTCTGGTGAGGTGATACACAAATAAAATATTTCCGCTTCATTACCACAATTTGATATACTCTTGTTTGTTGAGATCTGGCCTCATATATTTGGTTAACTTAATTTAGTTCCAAAATATGATAAACCACAAGAAATAAACCACGAGCTAAATAGTTCTTTTTTTATTCGAACTAATTAACTTTCAGAATGCTCGGCTTGAGGAATACAATAAAGCAAACCGCGACTTGAGATAACAGAAAATAATCAGCTTTACAGAAAGGAGAAATAATTGAAAGTTGCAACTAAATTAATTCAAGAACTAGCAATTAACCTTAAGTCCTAATTCGATATATTCCAAGTTAATTTCGTGTCAGCTACTATAAGAGGAAGTGTAATTACATCTCCTGCTCTCCCAGCATAAATCTTAACGTTAATCTTTCTTACGTCTTCTTGTCTGCATCTGTGAAGAAAATTAGATCAGGCAATTCATTTCAGTTCCAAGTATATTTGCAAACGATTTCAAGAAACGAACGTGAGCTCACTAAAAAAATGGAATAGAGTAGAATAATATTATTTAAATGAAATGACAAAAATATAAGAACCAATCGTAAAGCATTTAATTAAATATTTAAATTTTAAAATATGTGTAAGGAAATATATTCTTGGAAAAATGTGTTCAGAATCTACACCTAGGGGAAAAACTCCATTGAAATTGTTACAATCAAAACATATGTTGGGACTATAATTGTTCACTTCTTTGCCAACTAATTACTGCTCTATCCAAGTCAGATTTAAGAAAATCAATTTAACAAATAAACAGAAATATAATAGATGAACTAATAAAAAAATAGAGAGCATATTATGCATTAAAAAATAATTATTATTAATTTTTATGACGAATTTTATAGTTTAATAGCCATTTATTACTTATTATGTTGCATTTTTTGTTAACGAGAACTATATTTATTTTTGAATATTTCTTATAACTGTAAATACTATTTTACTGTTAACTTAAAAAATAATAATTGTTAATATTTAAAACAATATTTATAAGTCTAGAAATGATTTTTTGTAACTTTTTGCTTTGCCAGATTGGCAACAGTCCGAATATGGACATTAGCTAACTTGCAACGTTTTTATCGAAGACGCAGTTAAGCCTAACGAATAAAAAGTGATTTAATAGAACATAACAAACATATCCCTTTTATAAAATTAAATTTTAAAAAAGTTTTGGTATATATCCAGACCAAATAAAAGGGATTGCTCTCTTGTTCTTCGAACATTTTAGTTGCATGATCCATTCATCCTGTTTGACTTCAAACCACTTCAATTCCAAAATGTATTTCTTTTTTTCTATCAATGATAGGAAAAAAATATACTCCCTGTCGAAGATTAACTAAAGCAAAAGTCGTGATTAACTATCTGTCTGTGAGTGTTAGTATTAAAGCTTCCGAAGTAAGAGGCGGATCAAAATCTTGACTTCCGAAAGGGGAAAAAAAGCGATAAGGGCAAATCATAAAGTTATATTAAGGAGGAAATCGGCTTCTGAATTATGACTTAATGGCCCAGCTGAGCCAAAATTTATGGCCAGGCATTGGCGAGGGAAAGATGGGTCATCAAACTGCTCTCGGAATAAAGAAAAGAAGCAATATATATACTCTAGGTATTACGAATTTATATATAAGGCTGTACACTGACCTTAGAATTTCACTTCTTTGCTCAGAAGTTGAGATTTCTTAGGACGCTTCTGTTTTGATTTTTTTTCCGGCTTTGAATTTCGATGAGAGATTAACTTTGATTTTTAAGAAAGAGACACAACACTCAAATTAATAAATTCTATAAATTTTGATCTAAAATTTATGAACTTTGATTTGAAGAAATCCTAACAAATACATTCCAGTTTTTTTTTCTTTTCTTTTTTGAGCAAAACAAGGGATTTTAAATAAAAAATACATTTTAATCCAGACAACTTTGATTTAATTATCCCGTAATAAAAAAGCAAATTTTCTAAGCAATAAATGATAGTTACCCGATCACTTAACAGGCACAAGTATTTATTGCAAAAGAAATATTTTAACTTCAGTATTATTAAAGTACCACATTGGAATAACAACATGCATATTTATGCACTAGTTAACACTAGTTATTTTTAATACGTTATTTCTGGAATAAAATATGTCTGAAAAAAAATGACTGCTTTGAATTTATATATAAAGTATAGAGGTCCTACAATGCTATTATATAAAGGTTATTCTGCAGAAGAAACATGCTTGATTCCATAAAGCATTGCTTCCCAACCTCTTCATCGCTGTGGACTGGTCAACATTTGATAATTTTAACACGGCCTGCTAGAGGGAGAACGTTGATTGTTCATATTTTGTATTACTTTGATTTAATAATTTTAATTTTATTTTATGTAAATACGCTTTCAGAGATAAAATAGAGTTACACCAAAATATTAAAACAACGTGATTTAACATGGAATGTAAAGTGTTTTCCATAGAAAGTCGCTCAAACCTGAAAGAAATACACTTCAGTAAATAAAACGGAAATAAATTAATGTTCCTTGGATGGCCCGGTCAACAGCCCGGGGGTTGCAGACCATTGCCATAAAGGATATTGAAAAATAACTGAAAATATTCAGTTATATAACTGCTACTCTGTGTTAAATATTATTGATAACTGCTGGAAGTTTTGGAAAATATATTGTAGGGTCAAAGACATTTTTTAATAGATGTTTAAATATTTGTTTACTTGTGAACAAAAATTTTAAGCTGGTCGACCAACGTTGAATATCGGCATGGTTTATTTTACCTTATTTGTTTATACTTATTATATTTAATGGTTACTGAAGTCACACATTATTACTATTCAACTATTTTACAACGTTTTAATACAGGCGAGCTTTTATAAATTGTTCCAAGATCCGAAGTGCCATTTTCTTAAGAATATAAGCTCTAGAGTGATTTTAATCACATTTGGCACGATTCTTAAAAAAGTAGGAGGTTTTGTACAAATTAGCCAAGATAAAATATTCTATAATAATTAAAATATTAGTCTGTACTGTGTACGCTCATCCTTTTTTTTTTGTGAATAAGCGTATTAATTTTTTTAGTTCTCTGATATATCATCAGAAATTTCACATTCAAATACATTTTACTTTTCACCTCCCCATTTTAAAAACCCATGTTATAAATTATTGGCTTTTTATTCTTACAAATATCAGTGACGTAACGGAAAATATTAGGGTCCCCAGCAAAATCAGTTTTGCCTTTGATATTTTATAAATTGATTAAATATGTACTTGGCGTAAGTCAAACTTTGGGCCCCCTAAAATCCTGAACCTCTCCACAATGTTGGGCTTGCGGGGGAGTAATTACGCCTCTGACAACTTTGTATTTCTTCATTCAACAAAAACTGTATTCGAAGAAAGATCCTAAATTTAATGCAGCCATATTTAATAAATAGAACATTAGGGTAATGAAAGTTCTACCAATACAAATGCACAAATTTTTACAAATGTAGAACTATAGACGTTACAGATTAAACTAACTGTGTTACATTCGAAGTTGTGAATACAATAAAGTTTCCTTTTCAGTGTAACGATTATCAATTTATGTTAGGTTACATACAGACAACTATATCATTAAGAAAAATTATGGATAAAGAACAAGGATGGTTTTTTCGTGACCCTATTCTTCCTTCACTTGGCCTGGACTAAAGTTTAATGTCGCTAGAGGGCGCTTCTCCTGTTTGGGAAAGTCAGTTACAGTTATTAGGACAAGAGCGGTTATACAAATATGTATGATCTTTTACAGCAGTCTAGGTTAGTATTTCTCAACCATTTTCAATCCCTACACTATTAGCTCACACTCTCTATATATTTATCTTGTTCAAATTTTCAATCGTTAATAAAATACTTTCTATTCATCCAATCAAGTTCAAATATTTTTCTTAACTTGTAGTGGATGACACTTGATGTTAATTCAGATTTTCAAATATTAATTCATTAATTAAATTTTATTTTTTAATTTTAAATTTATTTTGCGTTGTTTCCGTCGCAGTTACAATTAGTTGCAACAGATGGCGTCAGTACGTTTTTTCTAATAAAGTATAAATTGATGATAAACTTTTTTATATGTATTACTTGTTTCTTACCATGCCCTCGTAAGCATTTTAAAAATTCGTATGCTCCCCTCCCTATACATATACATATACATATATATACTTAAAAGAATAAGGTCTCAGGAAATGAGTAAAAATATTATCATTAATACAGTAAGAAAATTTTTAAAACTTACAATGGAAAACTGAAATAAAAATAAAAAATTTAGTGAGATCTTTGCAATGGATATTTGTTGATGCATATTAAAATACCCAAATGTGAAAAAAATATATATATATGGAAAATGTTTTTGGAAATTGATGTTTCTAAAAATGAAATTAATAAAAATTATTAAATGAATTACCTTTCATATATCACTAACATTGTATCAATTTATGTATTTTTTTAAACAAGGGGGTTTTATAACAATTTTACAGACGTTAATTTTGAATTACCTCCAACGATTAGTAATAAACGATACTGCAAAACACTGAAGAAACATAGATCCCAGCATTAATTATTTCGTACCATTCAAAACAAATAGTACGATGGTGTTTAGAAAGAATATTTTATCGTCACGAGGACAGAGATATTAAATAATTTTAATACAGTTAGTCTCATATTACACAACCAAGTAATGAAAAATCTTTTTCATAATCGGCTATATTATGCTCTAAATGAGTCATTTTTTGAATTGCCCCCCCCTACCCCTTTAAAAATCAAATTGCCCTCTTGTGGAGTGTAGGCCCCACGTTTAGAAACATTGTGGGCAAGGTTTAGTTTAAAAAATTTTTCTCCTTTTACAAAAAGTTCTATCAATTCAGTTGGTACAACAATATGAATAATTTGAATGTGAGTGAGTGAATATTAACGTCACACTGTTCAGCTACACGAGGGTTTTTGGCGACGGACCACGTAATTTTGAACCATAGTCAAGTGACGTGGACGACACCTGAGCTGGCATCCCCCCTCCTAACTACCACACCACACCAACGGGAGGACGTTTCAGCTCTCGACAGATTTAGCGTGAATCGCTGCCCTACACGGCGGGTCTTTAGTGGTACTGGGCTCTAACTTGTGACGAAGCCAGCCACAAACCGATACCTATACCACTCGGCTACCGCGGAACAGGAATAATTTGAAATAAAAATAAATATAACAAATAATTTAAAATAGTTCTTTTAAGTCCATTCCTACTTAGGTCAACAAAGAAAAATTTATAATTTAGTTACTTTTTATTAAATAACTACAGTTAATACAAATATGTATATACATATGACAAAATAACAATATTAAATGACAATATAAAAAGCGATTTTTCATTTTCCTTTCCATAAATGGTGTTGAAAAGCGTCGTATTGAGGGCGCTGATCTGTAACGCGAAAATTTGTTTTGTTACGTGGAAGAGCTTAGTGGTAGGTGATCTACCATTTTGTACAGTTGTAAGGTGTAATTGCCCTAATAATAGGGTCGGTTGCCCTAATAATACAACCTAAGTTTTAATTATATATGTTTTTTACGTGTTTCTCAATGTCCGTGTCGTCCCGTAATAAAAGTTTTCTAAAAGACAAAAAAAGGAAGTTGTCTTTATCTGACTAACTGTTATGTATATGGTGTTGGACTATTATTTTTCTTGGTTACTGTTTATTCATTAATTAAATTGTATTATTCCAATAAAATAGTAAAGTGAAAAGAAATCATATTCTCAGAAATTAGGCCATCCCAGGTGGAATTCAAACCCACGACCTTCGAGTTAGAAATTCAACGCGCTATCCATGGCGCAACAAGGACACAACGAACGAATTTCCTTTCTATATAAAATGTCGGACTATTATTTTTGTTTGTTACTATTTATTCATTAATTAAACTTATTTTATGAATTAATATTTGAAAAACTCTATTAACATCAAGTGTCATCCACTACAATTTTAAAAAATGTATTTGAATTTGAGTGGATGAATAAAAAGTATTTTATTAACGACTGAAAATTTGAACAAGATATAAAGAGTGTTTTTTTTCCAGGTATAGAAGTTTAAGTTGGCATTACTTTCCAAGATGGCGACCGATTTAATAGTTGTGAAGTGATTTATTCTCAGTTTGGTTTGGCAATTCATCATGAATAAACTCACGCCTCATAGAGATTCGTCGAATGGGCCCAAAACGAGATTGCCGTTGTTCCCGATTTTCATAAGCGAATTTTGTTTAGCGATGAAGCGCACTTCTGGTTGAATGGCTACGTCAACAAACAAAACTGCCGCATTTGGAGTGAAGCTAATCCACAAGTGTATGTCGAAACACCGTTACATCCAGAAAAACAGACTGTTTGGTGCGCTTTATGGGCTGGTGGAATCATTGGTCCGTACTTCTTCAAAAACGATGAAGGCCACAACGTTACAGTCAATGGTGATCGGTATAGAGCCATGATTACTAACTTTTTCATTCCAGAATTGAACAATCATGATGTCCAGGAGCTGTGGTTCCATCAAGACGGCACAACATGTCACACAGCTCGTGCCACAATCGATTTATTGAAAGACACGTTTGGTGACCGCCTCATTTCACGTTTTGGACCTGTGAATTGGCCTCCAAGATCTTGTGATTTAACACCGCTATACTATTTTCTGTGGGGCTATGTAAAGTCATTGGTCTATGCGGATAAGCCACAAACGCTTGACCATTTGGAAGACAACATTCGCCGTGTTATTGCCGATATACGGCCACAAATGTTGGAAAAAGACATCGAAAATTGGACGTCCAGATTGGACTACATCCGAGCCAGCCGTGGCAGTCCTATGCCAGAAATCATATTTAAAATGTAATGCCACAAGATTATCTTTCGAATAAAGAAAATTTATGTCAATCGAATAATACATCGTTGTTTTATTGCAATTTGAAGTTCTATACCTCTAAAAAAAACACCCTTATATACAGTGGGCAACAAAAGTGTTCATACACTTGCAATTTCCTATAAAATTTAATGTTTTCGACTAATAAAAGTTAATATATTGTAACTGTAATTTTTTAATGATATCTGCAACTTATTCTTAATAAAATGACATAATTAATTTTTTTAAAATAGTTAAAAAAATAATTATCAAAAAGCTACTAAAAAATTACGCCACAAAAGTCTTCGTACACTTAACAAAAATCTCAACTTAGCTTTAAATATTGTATTTCTTTCCTAATTTAGTACTTAGTAGGATATCTTTTAGTGTTCACAACAACTTTTAAGAGTTTGGGTATAGATTTAATCAATTTTCCGTAATTTCTGCATTGATTTTCTTCCAAGCTTCTATGATTAGTTTTTACTTCATATTATGTGTTTATATGTCATATATTTTCTTCTTTTTTTAAAATTAAATTCTCCCCAGATATGTTCTACTGGGCTAAATAAAGTGATTGAGAGGTGTTTTCAGAATTTGGGAACAGTTATAGAGACACCAGTGGCGTACATTGAGAGCAGTGCACTTGGCGTCATTACCCTGTTAGAAAATTAAGTAGTCTCCAATATCCAAATTTTGGGTGGATAATTTAAAATTTCTCTTTAAAATAATTAAAGAGAGCTCATGATTCATAATACCACCAAAAATATCAAATTACCTAATTCTGAGGCCCATTTACACCCCCACGCCAGAACTCCTTCACTTTCATACTTCATCATGGAAGTGAAGGAGTTCTTGGAGGTAGAAGTGTCCTTGCAGGGGGGTGTAAATCAGCCTCAGAATTAGGTAATTTGGTATTTTTTGTTGATATTGTGAATCATGAGCTTTATTTAAATATTTTAATGAGAAATTTTAAAATTTTCCGCCCAAAATTTGGATATTGAAAACGACTTCATTTTTTAACGGACAATGACGCCACGTGCACTGCTCTCAATGTACGCCACTGGTGTCTCTATAACTGTCTCTAAATTATGAAAACACCTCCTCAATCACTTTATTTAGCCCAGTCGAACATATTTGGTGAGGTTTTGATGTAAAAAAAAAAGAAAACATGACATATAAACGCATAATGTGAAGTAAAAAACAATAATCACAGAAGAATGGTGGAAAATCGATGCAGAAATTACAAAAAACTGATTAAATCTATACCAAGACATTTAAAAGCTGTCGTGCACACTAAAAGATATCCTACTAAGTACTAAATTAAAAAAGAAATACAATATTTAAAGCTAAGTTGAGATTTTTGTTAAGTGTACGAAGACTTTTGTGGCGTAATTTTTTAGTAGCTTTTTGATAATTATTTTTTTAAAAAAATGGTTATAATATTTTTTAAAAATTAATTCATTCCATTAAGAACAAGTTGCAGTTATCATAAAAAAATTACTACAATATATTATTTTTTATTAGTCGAAAACATTAAATTTTATAAGAAATTGCAAGTGTATGAACACTTTTGTGGCCCACTGTATATATATATAAATAAATATATATAGGAAGAGTGTGAAAACTAGTGATAGGAATTGAATGAAAAAGGAATAATTGGAAACAAAAATAAATGTATAATAGATTATCCACCCGTAAGCTAGCAAGATCAAACGTTGTGTGTGTGTGTATAAACGTTTTTTTTTTTTCCTTTTTTTTTTGAAAAAATGTCTCTTGTCTGGATTCTATTCTTAAACAGTCAGTGAAGATAGATTTTATAAGCCTAAATTTCGTTATCTCTGGAAAATGACAAGTTTTCTTCGCTTTTCTTTGATAGCAATGCACTATGTTTCGTCATCAATCACGGAATAAGACACGGAGCCTCTTGTATTTGTCTGGAAATAGGTCAACTTTGCTCAAACATTTCAATTCTAAATCTTTTCGATCATTTGTCAGTTAAAATGCCAATCCTTTTTTCCCTCCGTTTCCTTTGAGGTAAAAATAAAAAATTTTAAAACTACTAAACTCGGTTGGAATTTTCTAAAGAATATGTGGACATTTTTTGACGAAAAATAATTCTAATCAAAGAAGGTATTGTTTTTAGCTCTCAATTTTTGAGCATGAAGGAAGAACGAATGACAAATGCAAAAGGATTGTGAGTTTTTCTCTAACGCTAATTATCTTCTGTCATTTGCAGTGCACAAAAAAGGGTATAAAATAATATACTTTTTTATTTTCCATCATTATTCTCTTCGCATTGTCGATTTCTACATTTTTTTCCTGCTTTAGAATCTGAAATTCATAAAATTCTTTTCTCGTTCAATATGAAAAGTATTCTTAGTAAGTTTATAAAAATATTTTATAATGTTCGTTAGAAATGCTTTTAAATTATTATATGAGTTTTTACAAAATTGTAATTGAGAATCTATAGCAAACATTAATTACTTTAGTTTGAATAAATTTTTAGAAAAAAAATAATTTTATGATATTTTAATTGCGTTTTAATCTCATGAGTATTACAAAAATTGATTATGTTTGATCAACTGACGGTAAAATTGTAATTTTTAATGGAAATTAAATGTCTTTTACTGCTTTTTAAAGTGTTTCATACGGATAGCAAATAAAAAATTATTAAAGCAATTAAATTAAATTGATTTTTTTATAATCCTTCATTAAAATAAACTAATTAATATTTTTTCAAATCATGTTCATTTTTCATAGAGAGAGTAAAATAATAATGTGGAAATTTGCGCCAGAAATTTTTTGTTATCCATTACATAAGGGAATTTTAAGCGCATGTTCCCTATGCGATGGGGAAATTCAAACAGTTAACGCAGAAGGAATAATTTCGTTTGGAACTGTGGCAACAATAATTTTTGTACCGATTTATTTTTATTCAATCGATTTTTGTTTGTAACACTATCGTCTGATTTTATATTTATTGTTTAAAAGACATATTTGGTATTATGTATATTTGTTTCTAAAAAATGGCGCATTGTTCATTTATAATATGATGGAAGAATTTTGAATTTTATATCTGGAATTGAACAACACGGACATTGAAATAAGGAAATATATTACAAATTTGTTTCATTTATGCTCAGAATAAACATAGTAAAAAGGATCCAAACAAATCTATGTTTACGAACACATATTTTACAAGATGAGAAAAAAACTGCCTATATCTTATTTATCGAAAAATTATACAAAACAACGGTGGAAAGCTAAAAATAAAATAAAGAAATTTTTTTTAGTTCAATATCCCATTTTTCTTTTAAAGAGACAAATCCTCATAAAAAAAACATCAATTTTTAAACAAACTAAAATCACAAACAATCTCTAGTTTCATTTATAAAGTACATCTATCGTTTCCTATATATTAAAAAAAAAACAACCCAAAACGTCATTCTGTTCGCTATCGATAGTAAGAAAAAAAGAACAAAACAAAAAAGAAATAATAATAAAAAAAAAGAGCAAACATTGAAACATAAAAGAAAATAAACCTATAAATTGTTTCTTACTCTACGAACAACAGCCATTCATTCTTTCATTTATTAAAGCTCTCCTCTTGGATAAGGTTCCAAATCACCTTTTTATATTTTTTCGAAGAGTTGTAAATTCACTTCCTGATTACAAAAAAAGAAAAAGAAAAGAAACATCTTGAAGTTAAGAAAAGGAGGGTTAAAAAAAACAAGAAAAAGATATTTTAAAAAGGAAAAGAAATTGAGAGAAAAAAATTATGGTGTAAAAAGCTTATGGAGGTAGGGAATTTCAAGAAGCCGTAGAATATAGTCAGCTGTACGTGGCATTTTGTTTCCCTGCCCTTATTATCTGCTTCGAAATTTTTTTAAAACTTTTTTTTAACATGCACAACAAGTATTCCTTTTTCCTTTAAAAATATTTTCCATTTTTCATAGCATAATGACGAGGGTTTATACAGCTTTATTCAGGGGTAGGGAAGAATTTTTCCCTCTTCCTTTTATATTTGTTTGCATTATTTGTTCCATAAAAAATAAATCACCTGCTTGTTATTTAAGTTTACGCCGTAGTGAGCCAACTTTAAGTCCCGCGTTGTTAAGTTTGGATAAAAGGAAAGCATAAGAGGGGGATGGCAATAAAAAGAATCGCTATTGTATATTATGGTGTGTGTTTTTAACCTTTGTTCAGAACAAATATAATCGTGGTAAAGCTCAAATGAGAGTTCAGAACCCTCAACTAGTTTTATGTTTTTCTATTTCTTTTTTCTTTTAATCTTTTCTTTGTTTTCTAACCTCCTATCTTTTGCTTTCAAAAATGTCTTTAAAAATAATAAAAATTGCATAAGAGAATTGAAAATTTTGAATGAATTGATTTCAGTTTTATCTTTCTAGAATGATTTATTCTTATTTTTTTATTTAATCGAATGGAATTTCTATTATAGAGAGGAGTGTGTGCGTGTAGCTTACAGGTTTACCCCTTCCTGTTTGTATTTGATCAAGGATATTATTATTATAAAGACAGGTTTTGAATTTTACCATTTTTTTTAGGTTTAGTTTATGGAATAGTAATAATAACAGTAGTAAAATAATCATTTTCTATTCTAAATTCTATTCATCTACTTATTTCCTTTTTTTGAATGCAGATTTACATGATTTTTTTTTCTTCTGCAAGAAAAATATAGTATGTATTGAAAATACCTTAGACTTTACTCGGTATAATTTAAATTATGAAAAAAGAAACAAAAAATTTTATGTAAAAGCATGAAATGTTTTATTTTTATATAATGTTAGAACCATCTGGGTTCCACCCTGGACACCAAGATTAATTTGAGGCAAAGAATCACCAAAAACCATTTGTATAATAATAACTTATACTTATTCCCTTAATTCAAATGTTAGAAACTTTAATGACATAAAATATTTCTATGTTACGTCAAACAAAAGGTATTTACCTTTAATATTAAATTAAGTTACAAAATATGAAATTAATCAATAACTACGCGTAAGATCCATAAAAAAAAGGTCTACCGAAATAGGAGGTCCGAGAAATACACGCAACTCGAATTATTAGCTTTCATTAATTTAAACTAATTTTATTAAACTAGCACTTGTTTTAAGCGATAATAAACTATTGTATATCACCTGGTAATACTTTGATATCTTCACTGGTATATTAACTTTTAAGATTCCTTCGTAGAGTACTAGCAGTAATGCTTCACTATCGTAATCCAATTGAATCCTCTAAACTTGACTCTACTGCTGCTGGCTCAATAGCCTTCATCTTTGCTAGCTTACAACGCTCTACTTAAATACCCTATCTACTTTGCATATCCCGTTCTCCTCTCAGAGTTGATTGGAAATATACGCGAATTTATAGTCCCCAAAAAGACGCCTTAGAATATTAGTGGAAAGGTTCCGTACAGATTCGTCACAATAAAAGTAAGTTTTCCACCAATTGTATAACTATACTACAAGTGCACCAAAAATACAACAAATAAGTTGCACAAAAATATCTATAGTGCAATAAGAGTTACGGGTTTTGATGTAGAATCAAAAGGTTTATATACCTTTCCGCTACATATGGAATTTTTCAACTTTTTCAATTATATTATCTCATCCATTGTAACATGAATTAATATTTTTCGTTTTCTTTTCTGTATTTTTATAGCATTACCTTATTTCAAATCAGAATTTTTTTTTTCTATGGCCAAATAATTTTTTCAAACTCAATTATTAATTTATTTTCTCAATTGCTATTTGAATGGTTTTAATTAGGAAATAAATCATATACTTTTGTGAATTTTTTCTGTCTTCTCTCATAAAAAATATAGATAAAATCATTTGGTGATTGTATAATTTAGCTTTTTCAAGCAAAACTATTAGCTTTGTGTAGACTTAATATCAACTTAAATAGTATTTAATAGATTTATTTATAAAATTTGCCGAAAATCACGATGAAATGTGCCTTTCTCCATGTAACTTTAAACCTCTTTAATTTAAGAAGAATTTGAAATAATCGAGATAATACAGATGGGTGACAAAATAATACGAACACCAGTGAAAGAGTAGAAAAGCTTTATTAATAGGGAGTTGGACCCCCCTTTGACTGAATTACAGACTGTATGCGACGTGGGATGGACGTATAGAGGTCTTGAACAACTTGTAATGGAGTATGAAGCCATTCTTCGTGGAGAGCGGTCTCTAATGCCGAAATCGTAGATGGTGGAGGGAATCGAGCACGTAGTTTTGACTCCAAATATCCCCACAAATGTTCAATAATATTTAAATCAGGTGACTGAGGGGGCCAATCAAGATGACCTACTTCCCCCTCATGCTCTACAAACCATTCTTGCGCGATTTTAGCAGTGTGGATAGGAGCGTTGTCGTCTTGATAAAGTGGGCATTCTCCGGGAAATAAAGTCTGGACAAATGGATGCACCTGATCCCCCAGGATATTGACATAGTGGGCAGCTTTAACCTTGCCATGCAGAGTAACAAGTGGCCCAACACCACGCCAATATATCGCCCCCCATACCATAAGGGACCCACCTCCATGCTTAACAGTCGGCACGACGCATTCAGGAGCAAATGCTTCTTTGGGCGTTCTCCACACATAAACGCGTCCGGTGGTTTGGAATAGGGTGAACGTCGATTCATCCGACCAGATGACTTGTTGCTACTGTTGTGGAGTTCACTGTCTGTGTGTTCTACACCACTGGCGTCGCTGTAAAGCATGACGTGCTGTTACCAATGGTTTACGAATTCCAACTCTTCCATACAAGTTCGAAGCATGAAGTTCCCTTTGGACGATTCTTGCTGAAATAGGGTTATAAAGATGACTATTCACCTCAGACGTTATCTGGGATAGCGATTGCTTGCGCTTTCGGGCCACTATGCGGATTAAGACTCTTTTATACCTTTCGGTAAGCTTTCTTTTCCGTCCACTGCTGTGCTTGCCAGATGTCACATTCCCGCATTTCTTGTATGCTGCCATAACGGCAGATACAGTACTCCTTGCACGCCCCAAATAAATGGCTGTTTCCGTCACCGAGCAACCAGCGCTCCTCATTCCAACAATCATACCTTTTTCGAACTCTGACAGGTCCGTCATTATTGCGTTTTTCAGAAATTATAATTGACGCCTGCAACACCTATCGCAGCTGTTGAGCGACAGGTACTTTATCTTTCGACTCCGCTAGACGACGGACTGCAACGCTAACTGACATGCGCGTTGTGCGTCTTTGAAATGGGCCATGCCTTTTTCACGGGTGTTCGTATTATTTTGTCACCCATCTGTAAGTACTATGAATATTAATAGATTATAATTTTCAAAGGCAAATTTTTAATAGTTATTATTATTCACTAACAATAAAAATAATATGCTAACAGATTGCCAAAGAAACATGAAAAATTTTAACTTTCCGAGGAATAATACATATTTTTTAGAAAACTAAAAACAGAAGAGGCATGTATGAGCCATTTTTTAAATCTTCTTAAACAATCTTTTTTTTTCATGAGAAAACAATAAAATTCAATTTGGCGATAAAATAAATAATATTAAGATTGTAATTATACTGTTACCATTTTTGTCTAATGAATGTTTAAAATAGTGTAAATAATTTATATCTGGATGTGTAATACGTTTATATTATTCTATGTTGTATTTATTTTATGTTAAAATTGTAATATTCGCAAGCAATGCCGTTCTTTGCATTATAATGACGATTAAACTTGGCGAAATCTTCGAGATAGAGATAGATTGACAACATTTTTGGTGACCATGTTTTTGACCATTTTTGGTAAGTTCGCGACCCTATAGATATTTCCAGAAATTGCGAGAGAAATCTACTAATGTGATCTATGACGCAAGCGGATTTTTCGAGAAGAATCCGTGAGGCCTATAAATAGGGAGTCGCTTGTGGAAACTGTGTCCGTCTTGTTTTGGCCGTTGAAGAGTAGTTTTGATCTGGTCGTGAAGAGAGTCGACCAGCAATTAGTTATTATTTCAGCTGTTGTGTAGGACGAGCGAATGCTTGTGTATTTTAGACACTGATAGTTGTGTCTGACCGCCGTAGAAAGTGCGAGGGTCTTCTGAGATTTATTCTTTGAATTTGAGTACTGTATCCTGTATTTAAAGGATTGTTTTTCGACAACTAATTTCCATCGCTCCTGAAGAACTGTCTTGCTCTTTGAGACTGATTTGTATAAAATCCTCGAACTCCAATGTTCGTAATAATATCTAAACCTTGAATTGCAGAAAGTCAGGTGTGAATAAAAAAAAAGGTCTGTGATAAATAAGGTATTGAGTACAGACAGTGTACAGACTTAAAATGACAAATATTGTAAGACAGTAATTCTGTTACCAGAGCCCATTTTCTTTATTTTCATGGCTAATTGAATTCGTTATGTGATATCCCTTTTAAGGATTCGTAATAGGTTGATCGTAAATTCGAGTCTCGTTCTTGTAAAGCAGAGCTGACGCAACTTAAATCTGTTCCGAAATCCTTTTGTTGATGTGGTACGGATATAAAGAATAGCAAGTCAGGTCATCAGACTTTGATTTAAATTGTTGTGGGCCAGTAAAAGAGTAAAGGTTGTTCCCTCAGAGCAGGGGTCGGCAAACTGCGGCTCTTTGTATAGACAATTCCGGTTCTACAGACTCCTGGCTTTATGAATTATTAAAAAAAAATAATTACCGAAATTGTTTTCTTTTCTCTTTTTCCTTTATAATGTACTGAAAAGATTTACCTTATTTGCTTCTAAAATCAAACATCGGACTGGTTTCATATTTATGTATTAAATTGCTCTTTATTGACAAAGTGTGTTGAGAACCAGTGAAAATATTAAAATTAAAGCAGTGTAGTGTCCTAAGATTTTAAAATATAAAGCTGGAGTAATGCTTTAGAGGTTTATTTACAAACTCAAAGGATGATACAGATATAAAAGTATTTATATCAATAAGGAAAACGCTTTAGGTAAATAATAATTTTCTAAAATGATTGACTTTGAAAGAAAACACTAATGAATATGCCAAGATAGCATCCAACATATCTGCTTCTGGCAGATATAAAACCCTTCAAACAAAGCTTGCTGATGGAGAGTTCACAGGAATCTCTCTTTAAGAGAAAATAACTGAATTATCTCCTTACAAAGATCACTGGTGGAGCTTACCAACTCCTCTCTTTGAGAGACAGTCACAGAATTTCCAGACCACACTTAGCTCACTGGTTGAGCTTTTCCGACCCCTCTTGTCAAGAGACAATCGCAGAATACCCTGGCAGGGCACTCGCGCAGGTGCAGTACCTTAGATCAGTCCACGTTGCCACATAGAGATTTAGAATGGATCTAGAGTTTGTTACAGCAGTAAAGGTTTTATTTATTGGTAGAAATGCCAACATGGGAAAACAAACATTACAGTGATTTCCAGCAATGTTTACTTAGTTGCATAAAGGAGTTCGAGAACATTCATAATTTTAGAACAAGAGATACAGTTAAACCCCCAACAGAAGTGACAAAAATGTATTCCGTATTTTATGACAAGTTTTATGGTTAAGGCAAATAGTGTTGAGAAAAAAAGACTTTTGTATGCAGGAGCAACCAAAATCAGCTTAAGGTATCCGACTACGTTTGGAACTGTGATTTTGCAAAAGCTTATATAAATGGGTAATATTTATGATGTTTAGTGTCACTTAAATTAGAAAATGTATATAAAATTGTTTTAAGGATATTATTACAATAAAAAATTATTTAAGTACAATATTTTGACAAAAAGTGAACATAGAATGACCCATTTTCAGAACATTCTCGTTTTATGAAAAATGCTTCTATTATAATATTTTGCCTGTGTATATCTCAGACCTCTGTACAGGGGCTGAACTAGAATTTTTGAAATATATAACTTAGAAGTGGATTTATCCATATTTTACTACAACAGAGGAGAGACATTTTAAGAAAAAAAACGCCGATAATTACTTCAATTGGTGGTAACTATGAAAATAATGTGAATTTTTCAAAAATCCTAGTTCAGATTCTCTGAAGAGAAGTCTTTACTTTATGTAAGCGAAATATTATTATTATAGAAACATTTTTTATAAAAGGAGAACAACACTCTTTGAAAGAAAGTTATTCTAAGTTAATTTTTTGACAAAATATTGTATTTAAACAATTTTTTTTGTCATAATATCCTTAATGGGTGTTGGAAAGCTACAATCTTATTTTCTTGACAATTTGAGATTTTTACATTTTCAAACTGTGTAGATTTTAACCTTTCTAAAAATACCTTACTTTAACCTCTAGGGTATTAGAAGCCCTTAAAATGTTTTTTTAAATAATACTTGAATTTGGGCCACGCCTATTTTAATGGCGAAAATTGTAAACAAATTACTTTGTTTTTGCTTAAAAGTGTAACGACTGATATAAACCAAAACATGAATCTTTTATTTGAAATTGAGCCTTTTATTTTTTTATTTCCTAGTCGATTAGAAGTCTCACTGTATACATTAAAATCAATTTATCTCAAAATGTAAATTTTAATGTGCGATGCACCTTTTCTGAGAAACTACTGTTCACAGGTTTGTAAATTTTTTATGAATTATTTATAAGGATGTCTAATATATACTAAAATGAGCTTTTTATAAAAAACTCAAAAATTTTTAATTTTTACAAACTTTTTAAGTAAAAAATGGGTCAAATTTCGCAAAAAATATTTCATAATTTATTAAAAAATTCAAAATTAGCTAAAAGCTCATTTTAGTATAATGAGAGAGGTGTACTTTAATAGTATGAAAAATTTCAAGCATGTACATAAAACAGAATTTGAGAAAAGGTACATCGAAAACAGCTAATTTAACATATATAGAGAGAAAGAGAGAGGTTTCCAACTCCCCTTAAGAAAATTTTATACATGTATGTGGGAGTCCGAATAAATCTTCGAATAAAAATCAGACTCTTCAGAAGGCGGGATTTTATATTGGCGAGGTGGCTTGTCTAGGGGTAAGTATTTAAGGGTGAGTGATGAATTAAATGTGAATCTAAGTCATTTAAACACAAATACTTCATTTAAGTAAAAAACAGAATTTATTTAAAGTTAAAGGAAAATATTTACAAAAAAGGATAATTATAAAGAGAAAGACATGCAGGAATTAAGTTAATTAAAGGTTGAGTAATACCTTTAGAAGACGGGGAAATAAACCTTTCTCATTATTGGATGTTAGGACTGGTGGTGCTGCGCTGGGCGCGGAAATGCGGTAAAGACGCGACGTGTTGAACTAGCAGTGGTTAGTTGGCCTCTGCCGAAAAATTATTCGCCGGAGCTACGAAAGCTCACTAGATGGCGCTGCTTCGAATGCAGTAATAAATACAATTGAGATTTATGGTCCTCTGAAAAGGATATGACTCAACCTTTTAACAAATGTTTCAAAGGGAAAATCCTACAGAATCACCCTCTCCTGACAGAGCTGGTCTCTCAGCTCTTACAAAATGTTGAGAGCTAAAGTACTTTAAATACAAACTATTTTTAGTTACAACTATAAATTTGATGATTATTGGAATATGAATGTAATAAAGACAAATAATACGATTCTTAAAGATAATAAAATAAAATATTACAGATGAAAAGATGTATACCTAATATTCACAATTCCGGACCTAAAATAAAGCATATAAAAACAAAATATTCTATGTAGTGATCTACACAATTAACTAAACCATAAAAAAAATCCTTCGCATCAATAGAAAGATAATGAATAATAGGAAAATATAATAAACTAGCTGTACCCTGCCACGCGTTGCTGTGGCTCAGTCTTGTTTAACAGAAATGACATATTTTCAGTATGTTAAATAATTTGCATTGCATGTATGATCTTTTATAAAAAAAATGTATAAATATATATATGAAAAACTTTTCCTAAACTGATATTTATAATTTGTTAACCAAATGCTTGAAGTTATTACAGCTTATTTTTGTCCTTATGTCATGTTATGAACCTAAATTTATTTACATTGTCTTTAAAGTGGCGACCTCAAGTTTGAAGATAAATTTTAAATGGCTCCACTCTGGATTCATTGAGGGAATTGGGTTAGTTTTACAATGCTTATGGATATTTTTATTAAATCAGAGGTGTGTTCACAAATGCACATTTATCCAAACAATGTCACTTGGAAACATGAATTGTATTTCCTGATGTCATATAGGAAATGTTTTGATTCCGCAGTATATCTAGCATGCAAAATTTGTAATGGCTCTGTTTTCTGAGTTGAGGAAGTTTAATTTTTTCAGTGGTACAAAACATTCCTTTGGTTTCTCCCTTAAATTCCAGAACATTGCAATAACGATACACTTCCATCATTGTGTAAATGAGAACATGCTGCCTGAACCTAGAATCTTCCATTGGGTTGTACCGGAATGCAAGTTGACTGTTATTGTGTGATTGCTCACCACAAAGTCATGTTTGACGCAGATGTGCTCGCAAATGAGCTTCCTCAAGTCTGGCTGCATGTTGCTTTGCTGCGCCCTCAGCCTGTGTTTGTGACATTCTTTGTCTGCTTTTCTCGTTTGCTGATATCCATTCTTTCTCAGTTTGATGTGCAATTACACTCATTGTAGTACTTTTGCCTTGCTAGTATGACAACCTAAGTTTGATTTCCCGCAAGGCATTATTTTTATCTACTGAAGCCAATTGACTGCACTTAAAAAGAAAAAAAATTCAAACAAAGCATATAAAATTTTTTAAAAACTTAAAACTACACTTAAAAAGAAAAGAAAATTAAAACAAAAACATATAAAATTTCAAAACATGAAAAAAAAAAAAAAAAAAAAATCAGAAACAAAAAAAAGAAAAGGAAAAATAAAAAATGCTAATGAAATATTTAACTTTAAACGTGCATCAATAACACAGCTGAAATTCAACGCAATGAGAGGCTGAAGGTAATTTTAATCGAATACGCCAGGAAAATTCCAATATAAACACGGATTTTGCAGCAGAAAACTACAACAAAGTGTTGATAATGATGGGAGTATTTTTGCAATTCACAATTCGATTAGTATTAGCAATTGTTATCAACAAAGTTAAGGGCCTATCATAAAAACAGAGTGGCTTATATCTAGACACAGACAGCTTTTCACATGGACAATTATTTGTTATCTGTATACTTAAATATTAGCATCACCACAGCCAAATTACCGCCATGCAAATCGCAACATTTTCCCTCCATTTCTTTTTTCATAAAAAAATTGTTACAATCTTTATTGTTTAGATATTAAGGTATGATATACATGGCACCAATTTTGTTACAGTGATGCTAATACATAATTACTGATGTGTGTTACAGAGCAGCAGTCACCAATTGGTGATGCGTGAAAAATTTTGGATGGGGTATGCAGAAAAATTGGGAAATTATTTATACTTTTATGAAGATTCAGTTTAAAAAAAGATGAACAACAAAACAACATATTACGGAACACGGATTATTCTTTAATAAAAGCTTTTAGTTACTGAAATAACTAAACAAAAAAACATAATTCCTGAGGTTAGCAATTGGTTCACTCCTAGAAGAGCCCACACACCCTTGGCACGAATTACTTCGGTTGGTGATAATTGCGCCATCTTGGTAACCCTACTTTTAAACACTACATATGACAACCCTTACTATTTCTAGCATTTTTGTATTTTGTGGGCGCGCATTTCGAATTTCATTTTGTTGTTGGTCTCCGGGCTGGTTGTGTGCGTGAGGGAATCTACTTTAGAACTTTTTAATTTGTTGAATGCGAAAGGAAAGAAAGAATTGATTGAATGGTGTATGAAGGAAGGATTGATTGCTTCGAGTTATGAATGTCCTAAATGTAATGATCAGCATGATGTAACATGGTCGGCAATAAAACGCTTTCTTCGAAATCGTGCCAGCCACGCTGAATGTATGTTCGACCATTACCTCGCAGAATAAATATGGCGGTGTTCACCCGATCATTTGCTTGACGATGAGACCTTTAAGACTTTTTTAAAATCTGTTGTTACGATGTCCCCTCCACTCGGAAAAGATCAGCAGTAAGAAAGTAAGTGCTGTTTTTATATTTTTTATCTCAAATGTTTAATTTCTGTATTGCTTACATATATTTTCATTATGCATCCACCTTATCCCACTATATTTTCTTGCCACCATTGTCGCTTTCGCTTGGCACCATCTTGTTCTGGCTTGGCGTCTTTTTTTTGGTTTGTCGCCAAGGGTGTGGGCTCTCCTAGGATTTTACCGCTTATTTTCAGGGCATAGAAGATTAAAAAAGATGTAAATATAGCTATAGTGCTCCACCACATAGAGGTCAGTCCTATTAGTGAAACGCTAATTATAAAGTTATACATTAAGTGGTCACCAATTGGTGATGCGTGAAAATTTTGGATGGGGTATGCAGAAAAATTGGGAAATTATTTATACTTTTATGAAGATTCAGTTTAAAAAAGATGAACAACAAAACAACATATTACGGAACACGGATTATTCTTTAATAAAAGCTTTTAGTTACTGAAATAACTAAACAAAAAAACATAATTCCTGAGGTTAGCAATTGGTTCACTCCTAGAAGAGCCCACACACCCTTGGCACGAATTACTTCGGTTGGTGATAATTGCGCCATCTTGGTAACCCTACTTTTAAACACTACATATGACAACCCTAACTATTTCTAGCATTTTTGTATTTTGTGGGCGCGCATTTCGAATTTCATTTTGTTGTTGGTCTCCGGGCTGGTTGTGTGCGTGAGGGAATCTACTTTAGAACTTTTTAATTTGTTGAATGCGAAAGGGAAGAAAGATTGATTGAATGGTGTATGAAGGAAGGATTGATTGATTGCTTCGAGTTATGAATGTCCTAAATGTAATGATCAGCATGATGTAACATGGTCGGCAATAAAACGCTTTCTTCGAAATCGTGCCAGCCACGCTGAATGTATGTTCGACCATTACCTCGCAGAATAAATATGGCGGTGTTCACCCGATCATTTGCTTGACGATGAGACCTTTAAGACTTTTTTAAAATCTGTTGTTACGATGTCCCCTCCACTCGGAAAAGATCAGCAGTAAGAAAGTAAGTGCTGTTTTTATATTTTTTATCTCAAATATTTAATTTCTGTATTGCTTACATATATTTTCATTATGCATCCACCTTATCCCACTATATTTCCTTGCCACCATTGTCGCTTTCGCTTGGCACCATCTTGTTCTGGCTTGGCGTCTTTTTTGGTTTGTCGCCAAGGGTGTGGGCTCTCCTAGGATTTTACCGCTTATTTTCAGGGCATAGAAGATTAAAAAAAGATGTAAATATAGCTATAGTGCTCCACCACATAGAGGTCAGTCCTATTAGTGAAACGCTAATTATAAAGTTATACATTAAGTGGTTCATGAAGTGTTGAAAAATGGCAACTAATGCTCTAAAGCAGGCACAGCAGACAATTTTTGTATATATACAGACAATGAAGCAACACAAAAATGTCTACTGATAAGCATTGTAAAATTAACCCTTTCACCTCAAGAAGAGTCATTTAATTTGTTTTCAAACTTCGCACCTCTTCTATGGAGCCAATGCAAATAATTTTAGATTCATACCATGACAAAAAAAAACCCCATAATAACTTGGGAGTATTTTGTTAACAAATTACAAATGAAATAAATTTGTTTAGAAAAGTTTTGTTAATGTATATTTCCACATTTTTTTTTATAAAAAAAAATCATACCTCAAGTGCAAGCAGTTAAGCATGTGTGCTTTCTCTTCTTTCTTTTAACCGGACTGAGCCACAGGAAAAACATGATTGGGTACAGCTAGCTAGCTATAACAAACTTAAATGATAAAAAGCTATCAAAACCAGTATTAACAACAAATTATCATTTTGATAAAATCACCAAAAAAGTTGCAAACAAAGGTTCTTGGGTACTGTTGCAACTATATCACCCCGATTTTGTTTGCATCATACACGGTGAATTGGCAATTAAGTGCTAATGTTGCCAATATGGTTGCGATAATACATAAATATCAAAACAAACACAAAATATACATCAGAAAATCTTAATTTTTCCATTTATATTTCACAGTAACACCAAATAAAATTTTTGAAATTACACAAAATAGATATTTCGTGAGTCTAATGTTATTGCCCCAACTATTAAAAACTACAATAACTATTTCGTGGAAAAATTCACTACAAAGTGCAAAAATATTATTGTGCACAAACAGGCATAGAATGTTCTTCCTTATTGAATGCATATTGCAGTATTTGGTGATGTCTTTTGATTTTAGGTAAATGGCCGACTAAAGAAAATATAAGTACCATAAAAAATTATATATTAATTTAATTTAGATTCATTGGAGAAAGATAAAATACCGTAAAGTCTGGCATATAACGCACACCCATACTTTCAAGCTGCAATTTTTTAAATTTTAGGTATATTCGCTATATAATGTGCACCCCTTTTTACGAAGAAACCTGAAATGTACAAATGCAATGCTGTTATGTTTAGAAGCGATTTATTCAAGGTGTTTATCTAAGCAATTTCAAAAATAGTATACTTTTAGAACTACCACCTTTTAAGTTCAATAAGAATGTCATGTCCTTTAAATAAATAGTATTTCGAAATATTTAGAAGTTTACCTTTTTAAGCTCATTTATTTTTAATTTCTAAAGCCCTCATTTTATATTCCAGTGTATAACTCACACCTGTAAATTTTGATCTTATTTTTGTGTTCAAAGTGCGCGTTATAAGCCGGATTTTATGGTAGGTGGAAGATTTTAATTGGTACACTACTCGCTAAACACATACATATAGTGTACAGAAATAAATTTAGTATTTTATATATAAAAAGTATCCAAAGTAAATATTCTGTGCTTAAAAATAAACTGAAAAATGATATACAATACGAACAGTAATTGACATAAAAGAGCTGAACTATCTTTATCAATGCGAAAGTAAAATTTGAAAAAATAATTACAATCTTATGACAACCTGCTTCCTCAACATGTTTTTGAGCCCTCTGTCTGTTTTGCTCATTCACTGATGCTTACTCTAATTTGATCAGCATTTATCCCTCGCACTGCGTTGCTTGGCCAGTATGATGACCTAAGTTCGAGTTTCTGCAATACAATTTTATGTACTCAAGCCGATTGACTGCAGTTATAGTGAAGGTTTAAAGAAAAACATATATGAAATTACAAAACAGCTCTGAGTGAGCCTTGTATCCAAATTCACTTTGTGGCCCTTTTTCAGATATGAGCACCATGTAAGAAATTGGAATTGTAATAACATTCATTTGGGGGCTCCTGCATCATTGATACAGCAGTAGCTCTACGTCCCTGACAAGAAACAAACCATAATAACTTCCAGTATTTTTTAACGAATTGCTACTAATGGAATCTGTTTAAGAAAGGTAATAATCTTATAAAGCAATTAAAGAGACAAAATAAGGTGCAATATTTTGATGACTCAAAATCAGAAAATCTTAGTTTTAACATTTGTATTTCAATACTAACATCAAATGAAAGGTACTTACGTATTATCGCAACCTATTAGCGATATTGCATAAAACAAAGCACGATTACCAATTCCGCGCGTACAACATCTGAGAAAATGGAATGGCCAACTTTGCGAGTTATCATTAAAAGTTAGTGATTGTTTGCGATAATACGTAAGAAATCACAGGGAAGTTTAAAAAGTTGTCTAAAAAAAAGAAAAAACATTCTTATTAAAAACTCCGTCGATTAATTTCGTCAAATTTAAAATATCGGTTGAATCCTAGGAGGACCCACTTTTGGTCGCCAAAATTTTTGTCGCCAAATTTTGAGCGATGAAAGGTTACAATATGGTAACCCTTCCATTTCATCAAAATTTGGATTTTCGGAAAATCACTAAAAATGGCAACCTAAAAAGAAATTACAACGTTTTTCGCCTTTCGAAAAACGTCATTTTGACATTTGAGAAGGTTTGCTCTCCACCGGTTGTTGTTAAGAATGGCGTGTGAAAGGAAACCATTGAAAGTGAGGCTACGACAGGTTTTCTTTGTGCTCCTGGGCACAAAGGGAAGAAAGAGACATTAGAATGGTGTATGAAAGCTAATTTAATTGCTTCTCGTTATGAATGTCGAGGTTTAAAAAAATATGCGTTTGTAAGAACAAGGGAATGGTTGACGGCTACGAAGTCAAGATACCAACCAGTCGAAAGATAATCGCCACGACGTTGTTCAGGTGTGAGAAAGGGCACTTGGTTTAGCGAAAGCAAACTTGCTATAATAATTATCTTGCGTTTGACCAGATATTGGTTTGGCAAAGAGCATGAATGCGATCGTGGTAAATGACTTGAAAGTTAATAAGAACAGGTCACAAGTTGGTGGATGACAATTTTCATGAATTCCTTGCATCGATCGCAAGGGTGTATTCACCAACGGAACATGACGAAATACAAGCGTAAAGGTAAGTGCATTTAAATTTTTTAAAACGATTGATTTCATGTATTTCTTCGATTTTATATTTGTAAACGCCCCTTTCGTCCTTTTTTAAAAATGTAAATCATGTTGTACACTGGTTTTAGAATGCTTTTCAAAATGAATTTCATTGCTTTCTCCGTTTTTCTTTATATAATGATTAATTTAATGTATTTATTCGTTTTCATCTTTGCGAAACGCCCATTTCATCCCCGCTGACGCATGCGCTTCCCAAGTTTTTCGTCATTGACGCCTTTTGAAAACCTTCAATTTGGCGCTTTTGGCGAAAAATTTTGTGCCAAAAACAGCAGTGGGTCCTCTAAGATTTTACCTAAAATATCTCCAAGTGGGAAAAAATATTGTTTCCAAACATTGAATGTTATATCGCGGCATTTGGCTACGTCTGTTTATTTCAGGTAAATGGTTGACGGAAACTATTTGGGGGTACAAAAATAAGTAGCGTACAGAAGTCAATTATGTTAGTTTCATTTTCGCTTAATAAAGAAAATAAATTTAGCTTAAAATTACAGAAAAAACACGATCTAGAATTTAATCAAAGTTGTAAACATCCCGCGATGATGCTATCAACTGTTGTCAAACCTACAAAACAAAATTTGAGTTCTTGAAAGAATAATTTTTTAAAAAAGATTTATTCGAAAAATAATCCCAATTACGTATCAAAGGACAATAAATATATAAAATATGATAACGCATAAACATAACCATAGAAGAGTTATACAATAATTTCGAAAATTCTAAGCGTAAAGTTTAAATTTTCGCATTCAGAAAACCCGAATCGTGTAATAACACCAAAAATCACTTAAAAATTAAATTTAAAAAAAATTTAAAGAGAATTTCGAAATAAAAAGTACATAAGATCCTGATCAGAGACAAATTCAACGTTATTGTCAATATTTCATATTAATCCATGCAGAACTTTTTTAAATTATGCACGCATACACAAACCAACACAACATTTTTATATATATATATATATATATATATATATAATATAAATGATATATATATATATATAATATATATATAATATAATATTATATAAATTTTCTCATATATATTATATATTATATATATATATATATTATATATATATATATTATATATTATGTATATATATATTATATATTTATATATAATATATATATCAAATCAGCTGTGGTGGTGGTTGAATTCGGTCCTTCGTGCTGACCAACCTTTTCCACCTCATACCTATCCTTGGAATTAACTTTTGTTTACTTTGTAGCAGGGGCCTAAGAACTTTGGTCTTAGTTTCAGTCCAGCTCAAATTGGGTTCTTTGGATGGCTACTAAATCACCTTCTTTGTATAACGAAGCTTTCTTTCTTCTTTTGTTATACGTCTTTCTATTTTCAGACTGTAGGGTTTCGATGCTCTTTTTTTGCATCGTTTCTTAAAAATTCGCGTTGTTCTAGTAATTCTTTCGCCATTTCTTCTAAGTAAGTCTTTGATTAGGATGTCTTCCTTGTTACGCATTTTGATTCCCACTAATAGTTCGAAGGGTGTCCATTTTGTACTGCGACTTATAGTACTATTTAGTATTCTCTGTAATCTGTCGACGTATTTGTACCATTTCGTTGAGTCGTCTAATGATAGTTTGGTGAGAACTGGAATCAAAGTTCGATGAATTCGTTCAACTTGTCCGTTTCCTCGAGGAACACCTGTCGCTATATGTAGATGTTGAATGTTTTCTTCATCACAGTAGTCGTTGAATAATTTTGAAGTGAACTGAACCTCGATCAGAGATAATTCTGATGGGATTACCAAAGGTCTTCTGCTGTTGTTTTAGTTTTTCAGGAGGCACTTTTAGCAGACACAGTTTGACGGGATATAGCCAAGTAAATTTGGTAAATGCGTCTACTACGGTGAAAATGTGTTGATAACTTTTGTTTGTGGAGGGTAAAGGACCAATGAAGTCAACATGGTACGTACTTACAGGAATGCTTTCCTTAGAAATAGGATTCAAGCCCTTCCTTTTTGCCAGTTTTCTTATTAGCTAAGATACATGGAACACGGGTAACTATTACTTTTTTAAGGACGTTGGATAAATTTGGGATAAAAATTCCTGTTTCAATTTCTTCTGTTTTTCGACTGAAAAATGACCATTTTCGTGAATCAATTTAATTAGTTCAGCTTGCATTGCTTTAGGTGTTACAATTAATTCTCGACCCTTTAAGTACTTATAGA
>BMAU01016095.1:0-19766 GCA_019973935.1 Trichonephila clavipes
AAATTGTCGAATCGGGCGCCTCTCCGCCAAAAATTTGAAAAATTGCCAATTTGGCGCGTTTTTGCGTGTTGTTTCGGAGTTGCAACCCTACCGCAACGCCGAAGCGCGAAATTCAAGATAGCGGAGGAAAATCATTAAATAAATGTGTGTGTGTGTATTAGCGTGCACACATAAGAACTGAAACTTGGGTATGATATTTTTCGAAAAAAGATCTACTATTTACAACTTATCAGAAATTGGTTAAATAAAGCTAAATTAGATATAGTTTAAGCAAACGGCTTTTATTATCATAGACATGGATACAAATAATACACTGCTGGACAATTGTTAAGGACGGATAACACTATCATCCATAGCAACCACAAAATGAAAGGAAGCAAAATGTGGAAAATTAGAATAAGTGCGGGATATCAGTACGAAGAAGTATGAGTATATATGCAAATTTTTTTTCCACGTCTGTTCATCACGTGATAGCGTTCATAAGAGCTTTAAAGGTTTTGACGCGTGTGGACAGTTGTTGTTTCAAGTCAAAGTTTTACAGGAAAGATTTAATTGACGAACTTAAAATTTTTGGCATGTCTTCCCGCATCACATAGATGATTTTATGCGTGGCCGAATTATTGGAAAGATCGAGGAAGGGCGAAAAATAACAGATGTTGCCAGGGAGTTCGACAGCGTTGTTTCACGGCTGTGGAAGTCATTTAAAACTACTGGAATGTGTAGTAGACGGCACGGGGGAGGTCGTGTTAGAAGTACGACGCCTGCAGAAGACAGATATATCGACCTATCAGCAAAAAGGAACAGGCGCACCACAGCTCAGCAAGTGGCAAATCAGTTTCTTGCTGCCTCAGGAAAGCAGATCTCCCGAAAAACTGTTGCCAGACGTTTGAGGGGATGAGGGCTATACGCACGCAGACCTGTTGTGTGTGTCCCATTGACCAGACAGCACTGTACTGCCCGTTTGCAATGGTGTCGTGAGCATCACAATTGGACTGAACAGGACTGGGCATGCGTACTATTTTCAGATGAGAGTAGGTTCAGTCTGTCATCGGATTGTAGACGCCAACTGATCTGGCGCGAGAGTGGTACTGCTTATCGTCCAGAAAATATCCAGGAAAAGGACCGATATTCGACATGCAGTATCATGGTGTGGGCCGGCATCATGATCAATGGCCGCACGCGCCTACATGTGGTTGCGAATGGGACTATGACGGGCCAACGATACATTGATGAAGTTCTATTTCCTCATGTTCGTCTTTTCCGTGGTGCTGTCGGTGATAAATTTGTTTTTATGGACGACAACGCAACATGCCATCGAACACTCGCTGTTCAGGATTGTCTAGACAGCGAGGGTATTCAACGTCTCGTATGGCCAGCGCGTTCTCCAGATCTAAACCCCATTGAAAATGTGTGGGATGCTTTAGGGAGGCAAGTTGCTGGTCGAAACTATCCTCCGACAAACAAGAACACCCTCATCCGTGCACTCACAGAGGAATGGGATAAATTGCCTCAACTGCTGCTGGATAATTTTGTGCAAAGTATGGTACGACGTGTGGAATGTTGCATCATACTCCACGGTGGACATATCCCGTACTGATACCTTTCTTTAAAGTGCCTGCTGACTTTTAGATGCATTGTTCCATTTCTCCGTACGCATATCAAATGAACATTTTTTTTTCTTTCAAATGTTTCACAGCTTTTGTACTTTCCAGAACAATAAATACTCTTTATTCTAATGTCTGAACAGTGTGGCAACTATATTTTATCCTACTAGGCCTCATGTCTCGCTTAATGTTATGCTACATAGCATTTTGTGATCCGTCCTTAGCAATTGTCCAGCAGTGTACAATTATTTCACCTTATGGCTACTAAGATTATTATAGCATTTCATTAATTGTAATAGAATTATTACTATGATTGTTATCGTTATTATATATTTTGTAATTAATGGCTTATGGTAACTGAAGTATGAAATATATGGCTTACATTCCACGGAATATAGTGACCGAGTAAAAACTCCATCAATTGTAGTGCCGGATCTTGTTGTTGATGTTTGAGGACTGTTTTTCACAGACAAATTCAATTCATCTTTTTAAAACTCAACTAGCTTCAAAGATTTATCTGATGCAAAATTGACATTACAATCTCCACTTAAAATCATCGGTATTTCATCATTATTGCTACGGAGTAAAGAGGCAGCTCCTCTTGTGTACGGCAACAATGAATGTTGAAGAAAATTAAAAAATAATATCATCCAACTTCTGATTAGGAGATATGTATAATGCAACAATCAAAATTTGCATCCCATTTTCCATTTGGCATTGAGCCATACATAAATCACTAACTGCTGATGCTAGTGACCCATGAAAGTCAGGAGAAAAAACAGAAAAATCTATAGATGAAGTTACGTTAACAACATCATTAGAATTATGATATATTCCTACCATTAATCAGAGTAACTTTTTCAAGATAGTGTGATTCCTCAGCGTCTTTTTTTGACAATTCGGCTCCATTATTTTTCAACTTATATAATAATTGAAAAAAAAGTAAATCAGTCCATCCAATTTCATTTGCACTAATGGTGAGAAATATTGTTGGTTTACCTAACTGTCTAATCATTGCAAATAAATTTTTTTTATCAGCCGAGTACCATAATGAATTGAAAATTGATTTAAGAAATGCGAAATTAGTTTTAATGCAACTGTTGACATAATCTTCATTTTCAATTTGTTCACGTGTGATTTTTGTATCTTTTCCTATATGTTTGAAGGCAACTGTTAGTGAATCACCAACTCGAAGTCTCATTATTTTCATTGCCACGTATAATAAAGGGTGTTTTTTTAGAGGTATAGAACTTTAAATTGGAATAAAACAACGATGTTTATTCGATTGACATGAATTTTTTTTTATTCGAAAGATAATCTTGTGGCATTATAGTTTAAATATGATCAAGCAAAACGTAGATTCGTCGAATGGGCTCAAAACGAGATTGCCGTTGTTCCCGATTTTCATAAGCGAATTTTGTTTAGCGATGAAGCGCACTTCTGGTTGAATGGCTACGTCAACAAACAAAACTGCCACATTTGGAGTGAAGCTAATCCACAAGTGTATGTCGAAACACCGTTACATCCAGAAAAACTGACTGTTTGGTGCACTTTATGGATTGGTGGAATCATTGGTCCGTACTTCTTCAAAAACGATGAAGGCCACAACGTTACAGTCAATGGTGATCGGTATAGAGCCATGATTACTAACTTTTTCATTCCTCAATTGAACAATAATGATGTCCAGGAGCTGTGGTTCCAACAAGACGGCGCAACAGGTCATACAGCTCGTGCCACAATCGATTTATTGAAAGGCACGTTTGGTGATCGCCTAATTTCACGTTTTGGACCTGTGAATTGGCCTCCAAGATGTTGCGATTTAACACCGCTAGACTATTTTCTGTGGGGCTATTTAAATTCATTGGTCTATGCGGATAAGCCACAAACGCTTGACTATTTGGAAGACAACATTCGTCGTGTTATTGCCGATATATGGCCACAAATGTTGGGAAAAGTCATCGAAAATTGGACGTCCAGATTGGACTACATCCGAGCCAGCCGTGGCAGTCCTATGCCAGAAATCATATTTAAAATGTAATGCCACAAGATTATCTTTCGAATAAAAAAAATTCATGTCAATCGAATAATACATCGTTGTTTTATTGCAATTTAAAGTTCTATACCTCTAAAAAAACACCCTTTACATGATATGGAGTAACAGCACGACGGTCTGAGCGTCTAAGTTCACTTGTAGCCATTGTATATGGCGTTACTCGTACTCCATCACGAAATGTACGAAATTGGTCCAAATAAATTGCAGGAAAAGATAATTCCTCCGCGTGTTCATCAAAAAGTAAACTATGTGGAAGATTTTTTTCTCCTGGGGCTAACCTTAAATATTTTGCTTCATTCCACATCAATGTTTGCTGTTGAGATACCAGACTTTCTTCGATTGGTATGTGTTCGCTTATTTCATCTTGAGGAATAGTATCAATGTCATTGTTCTCGAAAAAGGATTCATCAATTTTGATGTCATACATAGTATATAATGGTGACTTTTTAATAAAAATTGAAGCCAAATTTTTATTGTACCTTTGTTTATTATACCATGCAAATAACTGGAGTTATGAATTTTCTTGCGTTTAATGTGCACATTGATACAGAGATCATCAGATAAATTTCTAGGAAGAGTACGAACCATTGAATCAATAGACACTGGAACATTAATTATTTGACCAAAAATACCATACTGACCGTTAACGTGCCTCAATCTCCTAATTTGCATGAATGGGATTCGTGGAGAAACCAATCGTTCAGATACTAAGTCTAATGGAGGTAAATAATTGGGGATTTATTTGGAAATTTAAATCCATTATAAGAAGCCATCACAGAAATACTATTATTATTTAAAGATGCTACACAGGTGTTACATAGAGAAACGTCCTTTATATCCAGATGAGGAACTATTGTTTTCAAGATTGTATAATGATGAAGAGATGCAGAACATAAATCATCTTTAAACCGCAGTCTTTGACAAACTGAGCACACATGACCAAATGAATTTCGAACAAATTTCTTTTGAAATTCATCATGAGCCAGATGATCACGATGAAAATCCGTGTAAGCCAGATGATTATTTTCATTCTCTAATTGTTGAATTAATTTTGTCTCAACCAAGTTTAGACTTTGGCTTGTGCGTTCTTGGATTTTAGCCTTGTTTCGGGCTCTATACTCTTGCGCACGCTCTGCGTCTGATTTTGTGGGATATCGATGATTTACTATTGGATTTTCCTTATTTTTCCAAAAAAACCGCGTTTTTTTATTAAAGTTTTATTTTTTTAAAAGGCTTAATTTTTAAGTAAATGCTTTCAAACTGCACACATCAATTACAAACAAGAGTAATTTTTAAACAAAAAATATAACAGAAATACTGTTTAATTAGATTATCGTTAAAAAGTTTGAAAAACGAAAAACACAAAATGTTTTTGAAAATCTATAATTTTTAATCAATTTTTTCAATCTTTGTACAGGATGAGGATAATATAATTCTACACTCGAACAAAACGTTTCCTGAGATTATTTTAGGAAACATTCACGTTATTAAATATTTAATTAAAATTTTGAGTAGTGTTTCAAAAACCGTGAAAAAAAAAGTTTTAAACATTTTATTTTTTAAATTACTGATTATTAAAGAGGAAGGCATGCATTTTTTTAGTGTAGAATATCAATTCATTAACACGAAAAACACTTCTTGCGCAACGATTTAGAAATCATTGTCATAAAAATGTATCAATTGTGACACCTTTTTAAAAAATCATAAAAAAATAGAAAATAGCATTATTTTGTAAAAAAACATTATACAGAATCATGGCGAAATGAATGGTCTTTCCGATTCTGCTAGATATATTTTGTCTGAAATGAAAGGGAAGGATAGGATGGAATTTTTAAAAATGGGGAAAACGTACTACTTCGTACGGATCGACCGTAATAGTATCAAGTTAAATATGATGCGTCATAGAAAAACGTGACGGAAAATTTTTCCCATACGCCGATAAAGAAGTTTCACTTCAAAAACATACAACACAAAATATCACTATTCCTTCAAAAAAAAAAATTTAAATTAAAATTGTACTTATTATATATTTGTAAATATTAAATATTGTGTATCTCAAAAGCATATTTGTTAAAATAAAAAGTAAACATCATAAAATAGACTTCCCTTGCAATACATTTAAAAAAAGACAATGAATATTTTAGTACTGACCTTGTCTTATTCCATGACTCTTAAAACAACTTGGATTCTGCAGTATCAGAATATAAAGAACTGTTTTTGTGATTTTTAACAATAATAAAATGCATTTACACTATTCTGGATGAAAGTAGTAGAATTAAATCAATAAAATTCATGTAATTTTAAGAATTTTCACTGAAATAATGCATGGTTTTTAAAATATTCTTTCTCTAAAAAGAAAAAATATGCTTGTTCACTCTATGTTAAGTCATTTGATAAATTCTTGAAATTAAAGATGACCTTGTAAAAAATAACACACACACACACCAAGGGAACCTTTTAACAATCCAATAAATTCAACAAAGAAGGAAAAGAAAACCTTTTAATTATACCTTAAAATTTGCTATGTAAGGTATCTGCATGGAACTTATCTTTTTTTAAGGTATCCGAATATGTTCGGAACCGTGATTTTAAAAAAGGGCTTAATTGGATAAATTTCATGATATTTAGTGTCACTCAGATTAGAATACATGCATAAAATTGTTTTAAGGACATTTTGACAAAAAACATTTATTTAAAAATAATATTTTGGCAAAAAATTAACTTAGAACAATCTTTTTCCAAATGTTCTCCTTTTGTAAAAAATGCTTCTTTTATACTAATTTTTTCCCCTGTATATATCTCAGAACTCTCTACAGAGACTCAAATAGAATTTTTGAAAAATTCACATTATTTTCAGAGTTACCACCCATTGAAATAATTATTCACGTATTTTTCTTAAAATTGCTCCCTTTTGTTGTCGTAAAATATGAATAAACCCACTTCTAAGTTATATAGCTTAAAAATTCTAGTTGAGCCTCTGAACAGAGGTCTGAGCTATATACAGACAAAATATTATTCTAATAGAAGCTTTTTTCAATAAAGGAGAACATTTGGAAAAAAGATTATTCTAAGTTAATTTTTTGCCAAAATATTGAATTTAAATAAATTTTTTTTGTCAAAATGTCCTTAAAAAATTTTATGCATATAATCTAATCTAAGTGATACTAAATATCATGAAAATTATCCATTTATGCGCTTTTGAAAATAACGGTTCCGAACGTAGTCGAACACCTTAAAAAATACGTCCTTTAGATGCCGTCCTCATGTAGGAATGTCTTCTTGAAATCTGTTGTTATGATTCTCCATATTGACAACTGCGAAATCTCAGCTCTCTGAATTTCATTCTTGTTTCTCTGTTTTAACTTATTTAGAGTTCTGGTTCGAGCCGTGCAAACTTTTCTCTTGAGATGAATGCACAAGAGAAAGAACGAAAAATATAGACACACCTGGTGAACAATTCTCCAACAGACACCATTGATTGTTGTTTAATGTGTGATGTTGTTCTATCATGGTGAAACTAGGTTTATTTTATGTGTGGAAATTTTTTAACTTCACGCTTAATGAAAGGTTGTAACATCTCGTAATGATCTGCATTAAAAATTACTGTGATCCTCTGTTCATTTTCGCCTTCGGCTCAATAAGTCACATTTGCGTACAACATCATTGTTCGATGAGTACAAGCACTTCTTGGTTGACCTGTTGGTTTCTTCATTAGGACAGATCCAGTCATCAAAATTATTCATTCGACTTTTTATCGCGTGTTTTGATGGGGCAGCACTATGGCGTCCTGTTATAAAAGCGTCAGAACTCAATCTACGCAGCTTCTAAACTTACACTGTTTTTATAAAACATTTTTATGGGTGACACATGTATTTGCCCATTCCACTGAGCCATGGTTACTAAAATGGTACTGTGTTTACGTGCTCAAGGTAACCGTCCGGCAGTACTGCCACTATGCTTTTTAAATATTCCCATTATACTGTATCACCCTGTATAACATTTACGGCGCCTCTATGTGGCAAAATAACTCCTTAGAAATCCATAGCTAATTTCTTTTTAAAAGATTTATATAAAAAAAATCAATTCTCATTGCAATCATTCAAGATTCAGTCATGAATTCCCAAATGAGTTTTTAAAAAATTTGATTATTCTATAAAAGTTTATTTAAGAAAAAATTAATGGATTGGCAACTATGCATTCCTTTATAACGCTCACTGCACCTTTAAATGGTAAAGTGAGTCCCTAAAAATTTATTTACACACCAACAAGTTAAACAAAAATATGCAACTTTCAGGTATTTAATTGATTTCATTCTTTTAAGTTATTTAAAACACTTTTCACATTATTTATAAAGTTTTATATCCAAAAGTTGAAACGGTACTTTGATTAATGTTCCAGTATTATGGGGAGATTTTACATTCTTTAAAACACTTACACGAAAATGCGTAGGGTGAGCGTGATACAAATGACTCCTCCGATGGTCTTTAGGGGGGGGATTGTACCCTAAAACCCCTCGCTCGTGAAAATCAATTTAAAAAACACCTTTCTTTTCAGAAATATAACGTAATGGACATATAACTTTGATGAAAATGCACAGATTGAACTCAGCATAGTAATTAATTTTTGCAACTGCTTTCGCTGCTCGAATAAAATAGAATATATTTCTATTCTAAACGTGGGTTTAATCCTATATCACTTAGTACTTGAATTAAACTCGATTGTATAATTATTTATCAGAAACCATGAGCTAAAATTGAGCAAAAATCTGGAGCAGTATATCCTTCAGAAATAAACTTTAATTCGAGACTGAACTATATATGTATGTTTATTTTTAGATAATATAAACTTTCAGGATACAATTTACAGTAAATAAGAATTAAAATAACTTTTTATATATGAGAGTAGATTGGAAATTTTTACCTTTTTCTTGTCCTACATTCACATCACTAGAGATCAGGATCCTCCCTCTGGGGAGGAAACTGCGCGCCAAATTTACCTCTGGTGTTTGGTATACGTCTATATGCTACCTCAAGAAAAAGAGATAACAGGAATATGCTAGGAGAATATACTAGGTCTGCAATAGCTAAACACCAATCCACTGCCCATTAGAAATAAAAAAAAAGTGTTATCCTCTAAGGAAGTACATTGCGCGAAAATATGAACGATGTAATTAGTCACTTTTAAATTGATACAATTTTAAAATCAGGCCTCATATTGGCAATTTATCTAGCGATAGAGAAAAATAGCAAACGAAAGTTTAAAAAATAAATAACAATTCCGATAGGTTGAATCATTTTCTGGCGGAAATAATTACCTACCACAAAAAGCCAGCGCGTGCTAATGAGACTTGAGTATATATAAGTTTCTTCTCTACATCCCCGGATGGTGACATAGGGACTCTAAGAAATCTACACTTTTGTACGACATCTGTTACAATTGTAAAAGATAAATACTTAAAAAGTGAGCAAAAATAGTGGGAAATAAAAGTAAACATTTCTTTGGCGTAGCCATATATTTAGTTTGGGGATATTCGTGAACATGATGGCGATTCAGTTGCCATGGTTTCTAGGAAAATTATTGAAATGAGGTTGGTGTGTGTGGAGAGTAAAAGGAGCTTCTTATTCATGAGCCTTTGCATCAATGTAACCAACGGTACTTACATTCTAGTGCAGTGTTTCTCAAACTGTGGGGCGCGCCACCCTGGGGGGGCGCGATGACCTTACGATGACCTTACGAGGGGGGCGCGAGCATATCGAAAATAAAAGATTTAAAAAATAATTAGTTTACTGGAATGAATTAAAACAAAATACTTTCAGATATAATAATAAATGCACTTTTACTCTGATATAATTTATATGCGCGCGCGCGCGATATTAAGTCAGAAAAAATAAAAACTTCTTCAATACCTAATTAGCTATCTTTGATCCTATAACCAAATAAAAAAACTTTTATTTGATTTGCTGTAATCCCATGATGAGAGATTTTTTATTACGCTTTTTAGTACCTAACATACTACTCTTTCAGAGAAAAAACAGATCCCAGACCCAGAATCGAAAAAATTTAGGAACATAAAAAAATTCATCACTGTCATTATTTTTGAAATACTGCACATTATAGCTGTAATATGTTTGACCTTCTAAGTTATTGGTACAGTTAGTTATGACCCCTCTCTTATGTGTTCTCTGTTGCGCTTTTTTCCATGCAAAAGAGTTTTATGATACTTGGAAAACCACGGAGAGCACACACACAAGCACATGAAGGATTACTTGGGCAAGACATATTTTTATAAATATTCTCAACATATAAAGCATAACGAAAAACGTTTCACACAATTTTTTTAGCAGTAACATACATATTATCATAATGAATATACTTTTTACTCGCAAGTGGTCGTGCGGGACACACAGATTACGAAATCGTTAATTCTGGTAAAGCTGTTTATTAATTACCAAAGAAAAATTGAAAAGTCCTTGAAAGTAGGTAAGTTAACTTTCTCTTAATTAAATTATTCACTGGAATTATGATTTGTATCGTGTACAATAAAATAATTATAAAAAAAAGGATTGGGGTGACTCAATAACCCCGACCGTATCGAGTGCGCGCCTGCTCCCGGGTGAAAACATGTTTAAGTCTTTTCGCTTTAAATATTAAAAATAATTCAATTATTCTTCATCGATATTTTATATTATTGATCATTATTTAACATCAGTGGCACACACAAGGGGGGGTCCGGACCCCCCCAAAGCCCTTGATTTTTTTCCGATTGATTATAATTCTAAGTTTATAGTACGCAAAATTTAATTAAGTATTTGTTATTAATGATTAATTTTATTAATTAATGCTAATTATTTATTTAAGAATTAGTTTTTTACTGTGTTTTGTTCCCGAAAATCGACAAAATCAAAAGGAACCTGATATAAGATTGGTGAACTTTCGACTCCGGATCCCCCCTTGAAAAATTCCTGTGTGCGCTACTGTTTAACATCAATTATAAATGCTATGTCTGTGAGGCTTAAAATTACAATTCACTTAAAACTAATTATAATTTGAGCAACCATTTTAAAAAAAAAATCATTTTACGTTTTTGTAAACATTGTTGCGCTTCCCTTACAATTCAGCTATTATATCAATAATGTTTTATTTTCTTATAAATGAACTCGAGCAAAGAGCGGGCACTTCAGCCGGTATACTTTTAATGTATCAGTGCTGCACAGAATATTTTAGAACTAATTAATTAATACTAAATTAAGAACAAGTTTAATAAGTATTAATGACGTCCATGAGCTTGTCTTGGAAAGCAAAGTTTTTATAAGGAATGCTTATGATTAGAAATTGACCCCCTGAGTTCTTTTTCTATATTTAGCAGATATCTATATTTTGTCTTCTAAGCAGCTACCGCATTTTGCAATATGTTCAATTTAAAAATTAGAGAAAGGAAAAGTAACATAAAATTATCCTATTAATTTTATTTATTTTGCTTAAAAGTAACGTATACAAAATTTTTAATACTTATGATATTAATTTGTATGGTTTATAATATTAAGATCCCTATTGTAGCTTTAGCATCAAATTGCATTATTATTGCATTCAGTACATTATTAAAGTATAAGGGGGCGCGAAAAAAATTGTGATCGAAAAGGGGGGCGCCAGTACTGAAAGTTTAAGAAGCACTGTTCTAGTGTCATCGCAGCCAAAATTGCGCCACGAAAATCGGATTTCTTCAAGCAAAACACATAAGAGTCTTTATTGTTTTTATATTATAATGCAAATTTCCGCGCGTGGCGCAAATTTTGTTTCAATGACGCTAATACTTAACTAACCTAATCAACTAACATTATATTTCCCTACAATTTGCGATTATTTGGAAGTGACAAAAAATTCTTGACTCCTTGACTTTGAAATTTTAACAGGGCAACTTAGCTGCGTGATAAAAAAATCCTACCCCTTTACATACTTATCAAACACCTTTAATCATACTTAGGGCTTCATACTCCTTTCGGAATTGGTATCTATTTGAAGAAAATGCTTTCCCAATTTGTTGGAAAGCTGTATTCTTGCATGTATTTTATTCGCTCTCAAACAATGCGGTTCTTTTTGTCTGTCTACATCATTGATTCCCGAAGTGGTCTACATCAGCGGTCGCCAAACTTTTTAACTTAACTTTTTAACTCTCAAAAACGAAAAACAGAGAACAGGGAAAATGGACACTTACTAACAAAGGAGATTTAGGGATAAACCAGAGATTAGATTAATGTTAAATACTGAAATCTTGTTATTGATACACCAGTTTTATTCTTCTCATTAAAAATATTTGTTTGTTGTTCAGTTTTTTTTTGTTATGAAAAACAGTTGTTTTATAAGTATTAAATTTTTTTTTAAAAAAATTGAATTTAATTCACTAACATGTACTTAAATTTTAAATGCTACACTTATCAAAAGTTAAAAGTTTAAGTCTTTTAAAATAATTAGTAGTACCTCTGTCAAAAAAAACATTTAAGTTAATAATTTGAAAAATTTCAATATTAGGTTTGCCGGGGTCTACCCAAAACCGAAAAACATGGAAAGTGGTCTATGAGACAAAAAAAAATAGCTTGGGAACCTCTGGTCTATATAATCGATCAAATTATTGATAATGCCTTAAGTCATTTAAAGTTTCGTCTTTAATCAAGCGTGGGGTGTTGGCGCAATGACAGAAAGCAACTGAATGTGCATTGTTGGGAAACAGTTTATAACAAATGAAGAGAGCGTCTTGGAAGTGTATATATATGTACATTGCATTGGCGTACCGAACACCTCCGCAACCCCAAGACTCTGTGGGGCCCGAGGCACGGCTGACGCCTAGTACGTATTTACCGAATTCATAAAATACAAAAGGCAAAACCAGACTATTTTCGAGGGGGCCTAATATCCTCTGTAACGTCATTAGTACATTGATAGAAAGCATTATACAGTGGCGCCAAAGCCGTCTAAATTCATATATCGCATAAAAAAGATGGAACAGAAATATTCGCAAAAAAAATAATAAAATCACACAAAAATAAAATCGCATACAAAAGGACCGCACAAAAGCATGTTCTACTTTATTATTGTTTTTGCGTTGTGTATTATTGTGTTATTTGTAGATTTTTGAATGTGTCATTCATTCCACAGGTCGATGTTCAGTATTGAACAAATAATTCTTGTTTGTGTGTGTGACGCCCACAATAACAAGTGAATATTTGTGGCGAGAGGGCACAAGTGTGTTTAGAGTTCAGTGTAAGTGTAAACTTTGAGCGAGCACGAGCATATGAAGAGAACTGATTCTATGCGCTGCATTTTAGAATTGGAACATGGATCGCGAAGCCATCCTTCGTTTCATAACTAAATAATGAATGTGACCTGAAGAAAGTGGACGATCGATGGATTTTCACTGCGATCTTAACTTATTGAAAGTTTATATTATTTTCATTTTTTTTTATTTTTCTTAAAGTTGTTACTTGAAAATGAACTCTATGAAAAATCTTACCTTAAATAACTTATCCAAGAAGCAATTACTTTCTAGGAACATTCTACTTTAATAACAATATGATTCATAATAAGCTAGTTTCCTATTTCAATATTTCACTATCTACTCGTATCTGCAAGAAACTGGTATAATTCCCCCCTCCTCTGCTCACTCTTTTGTAGTGTTTTTTCAAACAATTATACTAATATTGTACTGTATTTTTTGTCCATGCATATTTTTTGCATCATTTAATGTCTCTTTTATATGGACTATACAGTAACTCTAAATCCTCTGGGGACGGGGGGAGTTTGATCCTCCCGAATAAAATAATATAGAACCAGAGAGTCTCCAACGACATTTTGCAGCATAGCACATTACGTCTGTCCTCCCTTTTAAAGTTCATAAGTTAACGAGCACTTATGAATTGTACTACGTAAATAAAAAAACTAAAATTGTGGATTAAAAAAAAAGAAACGCAATAGTACGTTTAAGCTCCAACACCCCCAAAAAAGGAGAATATAGTAAACAAAAATTATCCCAAATTGTCTAATTTCTTAATCAACTTTCTACGAGTTTGTATACCAGTGTCATGATGTCAAAACAAACCCGGGCAAACACTGAAGTTCACACAAGAAAACGCATACACATACATGTTGGTAGTATGTAGCTTTTTCTTTACTATATTTTACAAAGGATGGTAAAGAGTAACAAAGTAGCTTTGTATATTTAAAATATTCATATATTTTCACTTTTTACTTTATAAAACCCAACAGAAATAAGGCCCTCGTTTTTTTTCCTTTTGCAACAGGGCAACCGGATACCCAGGTACGCCACTGACCGTCGCTGGTTCCTCGAATGAAAATATGTTGTCGAATACTACGATATTCAGCTAAGAATGGAAACCATTGTAGCGTATGCTCGAACATGGCTCTTCGAATCCTTTATTATTTGCAATTTGCAGTACATAAGTAAATAGGGAAAAAAAGCTATTGTTCGCATAATTAAAAGTGTTATTCTCCCTATATTGGCCAGAAACAACTTTAGAACATGTTACGGAAGGAGTAACATTGAGGTTGCTGAATCTTGTAATAAGCATGTTCTGTATACCTTTTTTGTATATTATTGTTACGAGAGCTGGATTTTCCCTCTTTTTTATTAGTTTTAGCAGCATTGTTTTGATTTTTACCAGACTTATTCATTTTTTTATGTGGTTGCCCTTTTGAGGTCCCTTTTTATTGATTTGTGACTTAGGAAAGCGGAAGTACTGGCACCAATTCGCCGCACCATCCCTATCGCAGTTGGAACAGATCAGTGGATTTTTGAAGGCTCTATTGCAATTTTTAGCATCATGCGGTCTTGCACACTCTAGGCATTTCATGGAGAATCTTTTAACTTATCTTATGTAAGTGAAAAAAGTGTTTTCAACTATGACTCTTAAGCCGCATTGACACCAAAGTAGTAGCAGCAAGCGTTGAAAATCAAACCAATCAGAGACTTCATTGCGGGCAGTAAAAATTACATAGCGACTATTTTAATTTAAAAATGATTTAACTTTTCTTGCGCTTGAGCGTGTGTAGTTTGTGTGTAGTAGTGTGCAAATACGGATGAACATGCTTAGTGTAACAGATTTTGAAATTCTAGAGTCACGTTTCAGGCAATGCTTTTGAATAGATTTTTTACTTATAATTTAACTTCTTACAAAAATGGGTAATCATGATGAAAGGCTCATCATAGAAGATCAAAAGTATTCTCTGTTGTACAATTTAAATAATAAAAATCAGAAAAATGACACCTTTAAGAATCGGTTTTTTAAACATGGGGTTTCTTTCACACTTTGCGTAACATGATTTTTTTGTAAATAATAAATTTTAAGAGGGAAAAGAAGTGTCGAGACAAATTGCGTTTACTCACTTTTCCATTTTATTAATTTATTTTTACGAGAAGATGGTTTAATTTACTGGTTTCCATATTAACTGTTTCACGTTGTAAACAATTGGAGCTGTGAGTAAAATTTAATCCAATTTATTTATTTTGTTCAAATCTGAGAAGAATCATATTTTCTAAAGTGAATGAAACCTTAACACTGTAAATATAACAAAATTGGAATAAATTTTATATTTTATATAAGAAGTCTGACCCGCCCTCTAAATAGGTCATTAGGACAGCGTTCCTCAAACTGTGGGGGTGCGCCCCCTAGTGGGCGATCTAACTCTAATACGGGGGGCGCGAGCATATTGAAAAATCGAAAGCAAAAGATTATTTAAAAAATTATTAATTGACTGAAAGTAAACAAAAAACATTGGTGAAATTGTCGAATCCGGCACTTCTCTGCCAAATTTTTGATAAATCGCCAATTTGGCGCGTTTTTACGTATGGTGTTTCGGAGTTGCAACCCTGCCACAACACGCAACGCCGGAGCGCGAAATTCAAGATGACAGAAGGAAAATCATTAAAAAATAGCATTTTAAAGTTCAGGAACTGAAAATCGCTGCAAAAATCAGGCATTTAAAAATGGAAATAATTTCACTTACCCTTAAAAAATGCTGCTTTTCCCGACATTTATGATGACAATGAGTTGCCTACTGAAATTATACCAGTGTGCTACTGCATATTTCTGATAGCACCTAGCAAAACATTTTTATTTTGAATCACTAACAAAACGGTGCACGAATCCATATTAATCAATTTAAACCAAAACCCTTTCTTTACACTCCTAAACACATGATGGGTATCCTCTTTTACACTGGACTGAATTTTGCAGTACCATTCAAAAACCATCATTCACTTTCTTACCCGTTCTTTCTCTGAATTCAATACTTTTCCCCCATTTTGGACATACATACGATGATCCAATCAAACCTTCTTTCATGGACCATTCTAAAACAGCTTTCTTTCCAAGCACAGGCAACATGGCAAAAAAACCTTTAACAATATAGTAATCGTAATTTTTCATGCATTCATTCAAATTAATCCTAACAGCATCACTGTACATCATGGCAATCTTTTGAAATTTATGTGGAGAAAGAAATAAAAATATTACCTGCAAAAAGTAATTCCCAAAACGAACCCGAACAGCTGACCCAACCGGAACGAAAGAAATAACCGTTTCCTGTGTAACGGATTTTTTAAAGAAAAAAAAGCTTTCTGCTCATGTGCAAGAAAAACCGTTGAAGAATTAAACTTTTAAAACAAAAAAAACCAATTACGAACGCACTAACTTGCCGCGATATCGTTAAAACTGTTAAAATTAAAGAAATCTATTGCGCATGTGCTCAATTTCGCCAAAAAAAGCGACTTCTCCTCCACTGGAAAACAAATTCAGAACGGTTACTAGATTTGGCGCGAAAACACTTGGCGCGATAAGTGCCCGATTCGACAAATCAACCAAAACTATTCTGACATAATAAAAAGCAAAATAAACATTTACACTGATATAACATATTTATAAATGTATCAGTACTGCACAATCTATATATTTTATAATTTATTTAACAATACTAAGTTAGGAACAAAATTGATATCACCAGTGACCCTATGAGCTTCTTATATATAAAATTATGTTCAAATATTTACAATTATCTTAATAATTTGTACAGTTTACAATTAATTCTTTAATTGCCGAAAAAAAGTTACGGGATTCGCTTTCCAATGCCACGTAAGCGTGCGTATGAAATGCATTGGGAGGGGGGGAGCAATACAAATAAGCAAACACTCTGAAATAAATAAATCCTTCGCAAACACTGTCAAAATCTTTTTATTGCAATCCAAAGCCTTCGGAATAATTTTATGAATAGCAGTGCACAGAAAAGATCGTACCTTGGAACGATGTATATATATGTCCGGGATAATTAACGTTTTAACTGTGCGAGAAGTATATATACGCCAATTACACTTAACAGGTTAAAATCATATTGTAGCTTTAGCATCGAAGTGTAATATTATTGAATTCAATGATGAAAAGTGATTTCCGAGTACAAAATTGTACTTTATTAGGATAATATTTTGCTTTTTACAAAATAAATCACTTTTCAGTAAAATTTCCCTCTAAACTTGGTGTAAAGATCGAAAGCAAGCCTAACAAAGTGTTTTATCACGTATGCCACAGTATGTTTTTGGTTTCCCTTTGCAGCTCTCTATTTATTTGACAAAGATTCTGTTCTTCTCGATATAGTAAAAAATGTCCTTACGGATGTCTTATTTTGCGCCAGAAGGTACAGTCGAGATACCAAGTCTACCTTTTGTTCTTACTACAGTTCTTTTAGATAAACTGTTGTTACAGCTCTTCGAAAATGCTTCAAGTTTAGGACTTCATCTCTGTTGAAAGTTTTGAGAATTATCCAGGCATTTGTTACAGCCATATCCAGTCAACGCATGAGAAGTGTCCAGTATCACTTTTTCCCACAAATATTAATGGAATAAAGTCCAGCCAACCAGTCGAAATGATTCCTACCGCCCATGTGTTTGTAGTAAGTTTTTATTAAATACGGCATCTTCACGTTAACTCTATCTTTGTGTCCTCATATTCGTCTCCAAATTTCTTAAAATGGCTACTGAGTATGGCAAATAAAAGTTTTACTTTTAAAGATCGATGCTGGACACCCTGACTAACACTTCCACCAAAAAAAAATAGTAAGAAGATTCGCTGACTTTAAATTCTCAAAATAAAATGTATTGGCAATAATAATACTCAACGGCTAAAGATTGCATAAAAAAAATTAAAAACCTTACTAAACAGCTTACAATTTTACTATACAAATTTACTTCTTGATACTTCTATATAGCAAATACCTCAATTATTTTTAGCCATATCTATTTTTGTCCAAACATCTTGCGTGTGTGTTTTATGTTTATTATAGCCCTGTTGTTCAATTTTTCTTCTCCCCCATGCTACTTAAAAAAATTTAATGCGCTTTAAAACTGAAAAATATCTCTTACCTGATGTGTTCAATATCGGTAATGTTAAAAATACTTTCGAAGTATCTCTACATTAGGGTTCATCTTGCAACTCGATAAATTTCTAGTGGTGCCTTCACTGTATCTTTGCTCTCTTTAAAAATATCAACAAAATTAAGAGGTTCAATATCGTTCTTTGTAAGTTTTTTTTATGCTTTTGTGTAGCCTTCTTCCTAATTTCGAGTAATAATCTCTATAGTCGAAAAATACCATAAAGTGTTCTATAACAATTTCATACATCTCAGCTTTTTGGAATAGTTCTGTTGTTGACCTATCGCATATGACATAATATGACTTCTTTTTATGAAATTTTCTATTCTTTCAAAAATTCCTATAAGCAAATATTTACTTTCACCAAAAATAAGTTTTCTCTTGTTGCTTGCAAACTTGTCCAGCTTCCTCTTCATACAAGAGCTCTTGCCGTAGGGCCTGGATTCGAACCTCGGAGAAGGGACGAATGTTTGCAAGTGTACAGTGCGTTTGCGACATGAAGATATTCTAAATAAACGTCGAGCCGCAAGTCCTCTCCTGAGGTTGATGAAAGGCCCCTGACCACACCCTTGGCTAGTGATACTTAATCTGCGGACCTCCAAGCCTTTTTAAACGGCCCGGTCACGACCCATTGCTCTGAGAAATTTATTTATTTAAGAAATTGAATTAAAAATTTTGTGGGAAATTCTTTGTTAAGAAATCAAAAATATTATAATTTTTTTGCTATCGGTGATGTACGGGTACGAATTGATATTCTTTTTCTATTTGTAGTGGTTAGGGTTAGTAATAACAGACAACAGTGGAGTAGCGACAATTCTATGGGGAAACTAATTTTTAACAATCTTTCATACCTTGCAAGCAAAAAATATTCGAAAAAAATATATCGTTTCAAGACGATTGGGAGGTTAACTATTTTGAATTGGAAAACAAACATGGATCAGTAATTGTTTGATTTGTCACGAAAGTGCTGTATTTAAAAAATACCAATAAACAGGAATAATTCAATGACACTTTTCCTGGCAGATATCTTTCAAGAAGTGATGAATAAGCTTTCTTGAATAGTCTTTGCAATAATAACAAAGTGTTTTGTCAGTGGTAATATCACAGGGAAATTAAAGACATCATGTGAAGTTTGTTATATTATTGGTATACATATGAAACTGTTTACTGAGACAGAAATTGTTAAGAAGTGTTACTTAAACGTTTCTAATTTAGTGTTAGTGACATAAATAAAAAAATATATAAAAATTAATAATTAAAAAAAGCAAAACAGAGAAGATATATTTTGATTAATTTTCCACATTTTAAATTACCACTGTTATCTTGGTCTTACAACATTTCTCTCCCGCCTTCTCCATTTATCCTCATGTTGCAACCCGCAAGAAATAACTAAAATATGTAAGCGACCCGTGTAAAATGGCTGACATATATATGAGGCCCAGCATGAAAAAAAAAGCTTGAGTACCCCTGCTCTAAGCCCTAGAGTGTTCTCCCTCAAAATAGTATCTCAACTGAGATAAATCGTTCTGTCACCTGTATGGTGCTCAAAGGCAATGGCTAACGACATTGTACATTTCAATTGTTAGAACGCGTCCAAGTGCAACATGGCAAAACTTTCAAACATGCTGCTGTAGAGGACAAACAAAGGCTTCAGGTTATAGAGTTTGATCCAAATATATGT
>BMAU01016096.1:0-188948 GCA_019973935.1 Trichonephila clavipes
CCTTTCGTTTGCCTAATTTTCAATCCTCTGTTTCAGAAATCACAAGCACAAAGCATCAAATTTGAAATATAACAAATAATCATTCAACACGTATATCATGATTTTCAGAAATAGATTTATACGGAATTATATAAAAATAATCATATGTACAGAAAAAATTGACTCTTTATCCCAATTAAAATTTGCTTCCAATGACGTAATTAAAAAAATCATAATCATTTAATTAAAACTATATCAGAATATAACTCGTTATCGCTAAAAGCGTGCATTTCTTATCAGTACAGATCCCCGAAACCCTTATCAATCACAAACCATCTTCCCGGTTCAGACCCGGGGGACTTCCACCCTCTTTTGTTTGCATGCGCCTCAACCTCCTGGCGCCACCGGTTCCACTGTTCCAGAACCGGTATATTTTAACTACTCATGTCTATTCAAAATGTGATAATTGCATGCTCATTTCTTAAAAGCAACTGTGTGAATTAAAAAATTTCTACGCATTTTCTTTTGTTCATTTTGTGATGTACCCTGTCTCTTTTCTCTAATTGCGAAGAAGGTACGCCGACAAACATGAGAAAAATCCGTTCGTTTCCCTAATTGCTGGAAAAAAGTTGCGTAATTGGGTGGTCAAAAATTCTGACCATTTTCCGATGGGCAGTCCGAAAGGTGAAAAAGGATGCCGGTACAATGTGCTTTCGGTTTCTCACGGATCTGTGATGACAGCGCGTCTAGATGAGAGGGTTCCCACTATGCGCCGAGACAGACTCCGCGCTCTAAGAGACCGACAGACAAGAGATCAAAGGAATAGGCGGTGAGTGACCATGGGAAACCTGGAGGTTAAAAAGGTAGAGAGAGGGGGGTTACGTAGACTTTTACTTGAGAGAATCCGAAGAGGTCTCTCAATCAGCGATACCTGAGAGTCCACGAATTAACGAAGGCGGACTTAGAACCGAGGAGCTTCGAGTCAGCAACAGCATGATGGAGATAGAGCAAGCGAGCTCACATTACGGTGTGGAATTACTGAATAGCGAAGATCTAACGAACTGTGAGCCCCTTGGCATATCAAATGTATAGGACATTTCCGAAAGTATCACTGATTAATATGTTTATGCGAGCGGTATAAAGACTTTATCCCAAAAGAGACTCTATATCTGAGGACCCTTTTTGCAGTCAAATTGTACTGAAATATTATTTGATGATTTACATACTTTAACAAATAGTTTGATCCAGAGCTGTTTGAAGTCATTACAGTTTTAACACACAAATTATTCTTAATTTCTTGCTTTAAAGGGGATAGAAACATTATTGTTTTTGAATTTATACTAATTTGTGACGTCGTGAGCCATCAAAATTACTTCATTCCTTGGTATCAAGAGGGATCACACAGCTTTGGGCCAAAAGGCATTTTATTTCAAAATTACTTAAAAAATTAATGTTCGTATATCTTCAGATTATCGTCTTCCGGGTGCGGCTGTCCCCGCATCCCCTTTCGTTGGTGTATCACCCTTAATCAATAAATGGAGTGGCTGCCCCCCTGACTCCGTCATTCCGACTTTAAGAGGTCATCACAATTCCTTTCTCTTGATCCTTTAGGTACAATTGCACTCACCTCCCCCTTACAACATCTTTCGCTTGTGTTTGAAGACGAAGCAAAAATCTGATGAAGAAGATCCTCATCACCTTCTGAACCGACTCTGTAAGCCCCTTGGGTGGACTTCTTTCATGCCCCCAATAATCTCTAATTGTCGAGTGTAGCAGATTTGCACACACCATCCTTCGTCTTGGTAACAACTCCATTGGTTCTTTAAAACAAAAGTTCGTCGTGGCTAAAATCAATTACGTCACCTCATCTCGTACATTATATGGTACATTATCCTTCAAGTAATTCGCGGCCCACATGTGAGAAGCAATGAAATAATGGAAACTTCAACAGGAGTTTCCTTTCTACAAATCGTTGTGACTAAAAACCCTCTGGGTGCCGGAGAAGAAAAAGGTGTGGTCACTGTCAAGTCTTTATTTACTTCCTTAATTACTTCTCAAATCAATCGATACAAATATCATCAAATCTTGATTACCACATTCATCTTGATTAAATATAATAATCAAGTAACAATCAAACTACAATGTCCGCCGTTTCTCTAATTAATCAACTCAAACATAGTCCCAAGAGACTATCTCTTCTACTTTCTTACACCAGACCACGCCTGCTGTCGCTCTCTCTCTCCGAAGGAGTTCCATTTCCTCCGGCTCAAAACAATTCAGTGCTTCCCGCTTTCAAAACACAAGGGACTTTTTCTTCCCTCGACTGTATACTCCGGGGTCAAGCAACCCTCTCTCGAAACACAGCAACCCCTCACCGGTGTGGGAACGTCGCCCCAACTCCTAAAGAATTTACCGCCAAGCAGTAGTCAGACACTACACTCACATGAAGACAGTTTCCAGAATCGGCTCAACATCTGTTTTTTCCCAGGAGGGAAGAGTATGCTGTCTTTTTTTTAAGAATGCAATGACCCATCTGGCCATTCTGCTCACCCCCGTGCATCAAAATTGACAAGTATTGTCAAACAGTGTTCGTCTAATGAGGCGACAGTACAAATTCAATAAAGGAGTGTATCATAGAAGATCTTTAACGTAATCATTCAAGAAAAATTCATATGAAATTATACTTACAGGAGAATGAACAAAGAACATTAGTGTCAAACGAGAAAGTGATTAGTTCCTCCATGATTTAATGTAAAAAAAAATAATATTATATCTACTAATTTACTTTGTTATTTAAGGGCATTGGAATCCAAATCACGCGTATATCAATGCTTTTATTTTAATTGGTCTAATTTCATTTTATTATAAAATGATATACATAGCTTTTGTAACATCATACCATTTATTGGACTGTAAGTGTCAACAATCAATAGCATTTTAGAATAAGGAGGATCCGTGTAAACTATATTTGTGAAAAATAATTATTCGTGCCATTTAATTCTTACAGATTTATTTATATTTTTAGACGCTCTGAATTTAAATTATTATTTTACAATAATGAATTTAATTTTTTTTTATTTTGCTGATGTTTAGTATCTATATATTTTACTTTATTAAATTTTTATCAATTTTATAGAAACTCCTTATTTGGATATTCAGTTTTTTAGAAATTAATTTATTAATAATATATTTCCACAGACATTCTGAATTTAGACTATTTATTTCATATTTTGTATATTTGGACTATTTATTATACAGAAATATACGTTTATGAACTGTTTATTAGATTATTCACTATTTATTAGAATGTTCATTATTAAACTTTGCATTGGAATTATTTATTTTGTGGTTATTTATTACACAAAATGAAAATGTTTTGTATGTTTAGGCTATTTATAAAACCATTCATTATCAGGTCGGGCATTAAGACTATTTTATGGGAACAAATTTTTGGATTTCTTTCGATACAGACATTATGTGCTTAGGCTATTTATCTTATAGATTTTCTATATTAAGACACTATATTAAGACTATAGCCTTTTAATATTCAGTATCTTTTTATACCTAGTTTATGTAGTTACATTTTATGATTTACTCTTTAATTTTTTGATGATATTTTTCCTTTCAGTATTTAAAATACTTGTTTGTGTAATAAAAAAAAGCTTTTCATGATGCTGTAATAAATTTATTACGTACTATCACAACAATGCCAACGTTTAAGATATATCGCCAAGTTGTCCATCCCAATTTCGCATGTGTCGTACGCGCTGAATTGGATTTTGTGTGTTTCGCTTCATATAATGTCGCCAATACGGTTGAGATAGTACATTATTGCAAGCTCTAATCAGAAAAATATCTCTATGATTGCATGGATTGGAATAGTTGCGGGAGAAGAAAGGCGTTGTCTCATACGAAGATTTATTAACAATGAACGGAACTAAATACTCGACTTTTCAGGAAGCTGTAAGAGCTGCAGGTTTATCAAAACCTGAGGACTTTTTATCCATAAAGTGTTGGACGATGTAGTTTCAGTGATGAATTTAACTGAAGAGGAACACCAAGAACGAATTTTACGGAGGGAAAAAGAACAAAAGAATAGAACGACAAGATGCACGTAAATTACAATTTTACAAATATGGAAATAAATATGAGTAGTTGTATCATTTGTACTATGTTAGGTGGATAGGACTACCCCTCCCTTCTTTCTCTTAGTATTTATAAAAATCACTTTCTAAAATACTACTATAAGTGTGTCCGACGTATAAATTAGTATCGCTAAATGTTTTACTTAATTACCATTTCATTTGATTTTAATAGGTTAATACACAAAATTCTCTTTCACACGCTTTGCTAAAAGAACCCCAAAAGGAAAATCAATGGCTTCAAGGCGCTTTTTCCTCCTCAGAAATATGCATTTAATTCAACTTAATTTAGCTAATTACGGAATTTCAATTACTGCGAAACCTATAAGAACTATTGATTCTCAAATTACCATCATTTCGCTCCTTTTGACAAAATTGAGATATCTATGGCATCTTGTTTGAGAACATAAATGATTCCGATTTAATTTATTAGGGAAAGCATTACGAAGGTATTTAAGAAGTAATGTCTTGGATGACTGGAAGCATTAGTATTAAGTACTGCTTGAACAGCGCTCGATAAGAAATGAGAAGAAATATCATTTGTATAAAATTATGATTGAAATAACATGGATAAGGTAATTATATTCACTTTTTTTTTAAAAAAAAAGGAAGAAAACAATTGATTGATAATTGATAATTGAAACTTTTTAAATTACTGCTTACTTAATTTGGCATAATTGATTTTAAGAGCTAGGTGTCTAAGTATAAGACATGAACAGATGCTTAAAATTTTCCATTTGTTTTTCGTTGAGTTTTTGAATTCTGTGTACGAAATAGCAGCTAATTTTTTTAAAATTTTAATTAATTATTTAATTCAAAATTTCTGCTTGAAGGAGATAGCTAAATTATCTTTTGTATTTTAACTTTTAAGAAATGAGGGTGAGTTGAAAAGATTCGGATGAATTGCAACATGCATATCATTGATTTATATATATAATTATATATTTCTCTCTCTCTCTCTATGTATATATATATATATATATATATATATATATGTATTATATATCAAAAATAAGAAATAATAGATAAAGAACATAACAAGAAATAGCATAATAAAAATATAAAACCTGAACATGAAGAACAAAATTATAGAGAAATAAAAAAAAGAGACTACAAAAAAGAACCTAGTGAGTCAGAAAGCAATTTCGGACTTAGGACCGAATAAGTGGGGTTAAACTAGTTTGAAGGCGCCAACCTTCCCCCTTTGCAACTCGGTAGGAAAACCAAATAAAATAAAATAAACAAAACTTCAGAGTTTGGATAACTCAGAGAGTATGAAAAAACCACTCATTACTATTATGTAACAAACTCTCCCAAATTCTTAATGCAGAAAAATCACAAAATAATTACGTAAGAAAAGTAGAAAAATGGTAAAACAATTACATAAGAAAAATATCTTTCAAGAAATAATTTAACAAAATTTCTTTACTCACAGAGCTTTTACGAGGAGAATCAAGCGTCTTGACATTAATGAAAATCGATTATTCACCAAGTTAAAAAAATTCGAAAATACATAAACACATATTTTGAGCTGACTTTTAAACCAGCCAGCAAAGACAGGTATAAAAAAGACGACAATCAAATACGGTAGAATTTGAATTGGTTGATTGTCAAAAATGTAAATTTGCTAGGCTCTAATTTGGTTGGTTGTCAACAATGTGTAAGATGTTCAAGATGTGTGTGGAAAAAATGTAAACTGTGATATGAGTGTTATGATATAATCTTCACAGCAAGACCACTAAAATGCTGACTTTGAAATCCTATTGTTGTGTGGTGGTTTTGGAATTCGAAGTAGCAAGACGGTTAATTTATTTGTGATGAATATAAGTTCTTAAGAAATTAAAAGGGTATTCATGATCTAAACAACATTGAAATTTTTTTTTTATATTATTGTATTTATCTATTTTGTGGGTAGTTAAGTTATCATTTCTAAATAAAAAATTCAAAATGATATTTCTGTAAATTGATATATGTAAATTACTATTCCATACGGGAATTTTAATTATATGGAGCTTAAACGAATCTCTTTTGTCAAAAATGTTACTGACTACATTATTGTTAATAAGATGCAAGTCTCTAAATCCAAGAATTCCACCATATTAGAGTTGAAGTTAGTTTTAAGGAGCTTGAGATAATCAGGGTAGAACGTAATATTTGGTTTGTATTCACTATTTTTACCAAAAATTATTATATCATCTATATAACGATAAATTAAGTAAGAATCATTTACAACATGATCTATTTAAAAAAATGTAAATATAGGTTCGCTAAACAATTACTAGCTGGACCACCCTGAGGTAATCCTTTGATCTGTTTATAAAGATTCTGATCAAAAATGCAATGAAATTTTCTTTTAATACGAGGTTAACAAGAATATCAAATTTATCTTTTTTCATTGAAGTATATAATTCACACACACACACATATTTATCATAAATTAACTGTAGAACCTTAATCATATCGTCAATATCTATAGAATTAAAAAGGTCCTCGAAATCAAAGCCATGCATGGAAAAACTAACATATCCTTAGTAACTCTAGCAATCTCTAAGCTATTTTTAATTATTGCCGTATTTTGTAAATTATCAATTAGATTTTGAAGAAGAGATTGTAAGATCTTCCCAGACCTCGTGATATATGTATTGTATCCATTAGTGATACTACGGAATTTTATAGGGCTTTTATGAAATTTTGGTGTTAAAAAAATACTTGGATATTTAATATTATTTAGATGAATATTCAGTCTTTTGTTCAAAGCTAAAAGACGATTATCATCTTCTCTATTAATGTGAATTGATTTTTGAAAGGAATTATTATTTAAAATGTGGTTATACATAATAATTTACTGTAAAAGTATTTACAAATTATGGCATAATTAGTAGAGACCTTATCAACATATGTAATCACGAAGTCATTTTGGATATTTTCTATTGATGATTTAAGATCTTTATACATAATTTCATTTTCAACAGTGAAATCTAATTCCCGAATTTCTGTTGCTACATAAGATCTAAATTGATTGAATGCTTCAATCGGCATACCGTATTTAATTGCAATTTTAAGGTAGAATTTATCTAAATCTTTTATGATTTGTTTCATAACGTTAGATTTATTTTTTGTGATCATCAGTCTAAAACCGGTACCTTTTTCCATAAAATTTCTTAACAAATCATCTTTCACGATGCTAAGGTCTCCTGTGACAACGTGCTGAGGATAATCATCAATATAGTCTCGATATAGATTGCATTTGCATGATTCTGAACTTAGGAGCTCCGAGATTTGATTATAATTAAATGTAAATCTACCAAGTTTCTTGTTGTATTTGAAAGCCTTTTTAATAATAATATTTTTAATAGGAAAAAAGGATTGATATTTTTGAAATATACTTGAAAAATTAATTTTGTTAAAGGATTTATTCATAAATATATAATAATGTACAATATTCTGTAGAGTAATTTTCACTTGCATCTAATTTAATATTCATTTTTTGTACTAAATAGTTATTAAGATCTCGAATCATATGCATACCATGAGAATCCTGAAATTTATATCTGCTTAAAATATCTGTCATAATTTTAATTTCAGCTTTATTCATGCCAAACATAAATGATTTAATTAAGCCTGTGTTGTGTAGTTATCATCAAATTTAACAGCTAATTCTAACATAGAATTCTTGAGGGTTGACATGTCTCTAGTAACTCTTTTTCTACGTTTAGCTCTTGAAATTCTCGCTAAACGAATATTATTACTATTATCAATAGATTTATCAAAATTCGGAATATATAATGAATCCTCGGATTTTTGTTTAAAAGCTAATAAGACACTTTCACCTTTCCATACAACATTCAAACCATAAGGATAATATGATCTAAATGAACCTATAAAAAAGTTTTCGAACCATAATCTTTGTTTAATATTTGGCACTATTCTAAGTATATGTACAGTTATGTTATTGAATCCATGTTTATGAAAGTGTCCTATCTCAATCTTAACCTGGTTTTTGTTGTAATCAGATTTCCTTGTATCAGACCTATGTTGATTTAATCTAATATTGATAGTGTTTGAAGTCTGACCTATATAAGCGAATTTACATATGTTGCATGTCATTTTGCAAACACAGTTAAAAATCTTACAAAATATATAACCTGCATCCATATCCAACTGTTCACCACTCATCATGCCACACGCCTTGCATCTTTTATATTATATATATATATATATTATATATCGTGACTTGGAGTAATGAAAAGTGCAGCCGTTTATCACATGATACTTTATTCCAATGATTCAGCAAATCGTTCTCTACCCCAAGCCATGACACGAGACGAGTACTATTTCAAGCGTCGATAACAAGTGAGAGTGTCGTTCATCTACGTGTTTTTAGTAAGTCCGCCGAAGTTGAAGTCAAAATACTTATGTGGAAGGGGGATTGAGTTGTCCTGGAAGGAAGTTTACCCTAACTGACATATAAAGAAGTAGAGATTCATCACACACACACACACATATATATATATAGAGAGAGAGAGAGAGGGAAGGGGAAGAAAAAAGTGACTTACTCACTCATCGCTCACAAAATCTCCGGAATTATTAGGTAGGCAGACTTGGAATTAGCTATGCATGTTATTTTTATTAAATAAAGATCCAATATGAACGGGTTTGGAGTAAATGCATCCCTAAGGGAGGTTATGGGGGCGTCATAGATAAACGAGAATCCATTTTGGACCTGTAGACGTGAAATTCTGTAGGCATGTTTCTTTTGTTGAGCAGAGATCCGCTGAGAGTGGGTTTTGGGGAAATCAACTCTTGGAGGATTAAAGGGGAGTGGAAGGTAATTATACTTCCGTTTTAGAAATACATGTCCTAGCTTTAATAAATCAAGATGCGAAGGCCATAAGAATGTTTTTCAATGCAACTGAAATGTTAATGATAGGGGATTGATTGATTGATTGATTGATTGAATATTAACGTCGCACTGTTCAGCTACGCGAGGGCTTTTGGCGACAGACCACGTAATTTTGAACCATGGCCAAGTGACGTGGACGACACCTGAGCTGGTACCCCCTCCCCTTCTCCTAACTATCGCACCACACCAACGGAAGGACGTTTCAGCTCTCGACAGATTTTACGTGCATGTTAATGCTAGGACATAGATATCAATAATTTAAAATTAGTATATTATAGCATACACACAAAATCATGAAATACCCAGTGAAGTGAGCGATTAACGACTAGTAAAAAAAAGGTGGAGGGGGAGAAAAGTAAATGGTAAAAAACACCTTTTTTTCTTGTATTTTGCACTATACAGTAACATTTACAGTAAAAGTATCATTTAATCTTAATCTAAATACTAACATATAAATACCGTTAAACTATATTTAAAACATTTTTTTATTCTTGAACAATAAGAGAAATATTTTGTACTCAGTGCAGATTTATCCATTGGACACCCAGGGGCCCGGAAGGGCCCAGATAAGATGGATTTAACCAGATCCCCTTCTTGGATCCGACAGTGCTAAGGAGGCACGTAGATTTTCTGCGCCCAGGACTCGAAATGAGCTTAAACTTGCACTGTGTGTATTTGTACCAAACAATTTTTTTCATCTAATTGAATTTTTAAAACAATTTTTCTCTTTCTTTATTTGAGAAAAAAAAAGCATTAAAAAGAACTGAACCTCCCGGAATTATATCAGAATCCTAATTTCATATAATATTTCATCACAAACTCTATTTTTAAAAAATTTTATCACACACACACACACATAAAGACTTTACTTCAAATATCTCAACAATAATTATGTTAGAAAATTAGAATTATGCGATTATAAATTTTATTATGAGTAAATTGAATTCTAAATTGCACTATTGTTCGTGTTACAACTTTTGCAAAATCCTTAAGAGGAGTTGGAATCCTCTCTCTCTATATATACTGACAATGTTAAATTGGCTGCTTTCGATGTACCTTTTCTCAAAATCTGTTATATATACATGCTTAAAATTTTTCATACAATTAAAGTACACCTTTCTCATTATACTGAAATGAACTTTTAGGTCATTTTGAATTTTTAATAATTTATGAAATATTTTATCAAACATTGCAAAATTTGACCCATTTTTCGCATAAAAAATTTGTAAAAAATAAATTTTTGAGTTTTTGACAAAAAGCTCATTTCACACAGTACATACTAGCAATCATCATAAATATATCATAAAAAAATTTACATACCTTTGAACAGTGGTGCACACAAGGGGGGTCCTGGAGGTCCTGGGGGTCCGGACCCCTCCCCCAAAGCGCTTGATATTTTTTCCGATTGAATGTAATTCTAAGCATATAGTACGCAAAATTTAATTAAGTATTTGTTATTAATAATTAATTTTATTAATTAATGCTAATTATTATTCGATAATTAATTTTTACTGTGTTTTGTTCCCGAAAATCGACAAAATCAAAAGGAGAATGATACAAGAATGGTGAACTTTCGACCCCGGACCCCCTGAAAATTTCCTGTGTGCGCTACTGCCTGTGAACAATAGTTTCTCAGAAAAGGTACATCGAACATCAAAATTTATATTTTGAGATAAATTGATTTTAATGTACACAGTGACACTTCTAATCGGCTAGGAAACAAAGAAATAAAAGGCTCAATTTACAATAAAAAATACATCTTTTGGTTGTATCAAATGTTCAACTTTTAAGCAAAAACGAAGTACTTTGTTTACATTTTTCGCCATTCAAACGGGCGTGACCCAGTTTCAAGGATTATTTAAAAATAGGTTTTAAGGGCTTCCAATTACCCTAGAGGTTAAAGTAAAGTATTTTTAGAAAGGTTAAAAATCTATACAATTTTAAAATGTAAAAATCTCAAATTGTCAAAAATATATGATTTTAGCTTTCTAACACCCTTTAAATGTACAAGCATTAAATAGAAAAAAACGATTTTTTTTAGGATTCAATACGATACAAAAACAAAGGAATTGAAACAGACATGTACACAAACACAATGAACAGAGATGATTAAACATGAAAATTATCAGATATGTTATTTATTTACTTTTGGACTACCACTGTAAAATTTTTAAAAAGGTAAAGAGTGTTTTTTTTAGAGGTATAGAACTTTAAATTGTAATAAAACAACGATGTATTATTCGATTGACATGAATTTTCTTTAGAGGTATAGAACTTTAAATTGTAATAAAACAACGATGTATTATTCGATTGACATGAATTTTTTTTCTTCGAAAGATAATCTTGAAGGCATTACATTTTAAATATGATCAAGCAAGGCGTAGATTCGTCGAATGGGCCCAAAACGAGATTGCCGTTGTTCCCGATTTTCATAAGCGAATTTTGTTTAGCGATGAAGTGCACTTCTGGTTGAATGGCTACGTCAACAAACAAAACTGCCGCATTTGGAGTGAAGCTAATCCACAAGTGTATGTCGAAACACCGTTACATCCAGAAAAACTGACCGTTGGGTGTGCTTTATGGGCTGGTGGAATCCTTCTTCAAAAACGATGAAGGCCACAACGTTACAGTCAATGGTGATCGGTATAGAGCCATGATTACTAACTTTTTCATTCCTGAATTGAACAATCATGATGTCCAGGAGCTGTGGTTCCAACAAGACGGCGCAACATGTCACACAGCTCGTACCACAATCGATTTATTGAAAGACACGTTTGGTGACCGCCTAATTTCACGTTTTGGACCTGTGAATTGGCCTCCAAGATCTTGTGATTTAACACCGCTAGACTATTTTCTGTTGGGCTATGTAAAGTCATTGGTCTAAGCGGAAAAGCCACAAACGCTTGACCATTTGGAAGACAACATTCGCCGTGTTATTGCCGATATACGGCCACAAATGTTGGAAAAAGTCATCGAAAATTGGACGCCGAGATTGGACTACATCCGAGCCAGCCGTGGCAGTCCTATGCCAGAAATCATATTTAAAATGTAATGCCACAAGATTATCTTTCGAATAAAAAAAAATTCATGTCAATCGACTAATACATAGTTGTTTTATTGCAATTTAAAGTTCTATACCTCTAAAAAAAAACACCTTTTATAAATACAATTTTTTTATCTGTTACACTTACTGAAAATGTTAATTAAGCCAACAAATGTTGCTTATAAATTGTTACTTATATATATTTTTTGAGCTTTAAATGTAACCGTGGTACCCTCGTGGTTATGGTCGCGAACTCGTAACTGGTGTCATAGTGCAATTGAAAAAATCACGATGTAGAGTGCCTGAGATCTTTAAATCTGTCCAGATTCGTATTGCTTTAAAGCGGCGTTCCTCAAACTGTGGGGTGCGCTCCCTTTGGGGGGCGGATGATAACTCTACAAGGGGGGCGCGAGCATATTGAAAAGTCGAAAACAAAAGATTATTTTTAAAAAAATTACTAATTTGCTGAAGGTAAACAAACAAAAAATACATTCTCACATAATAAAAAGTAGAATACACATTTACACTGATATAATACACTTGTAAAAGTATCAGTACTGCAGAATGTATTTCATAATTAATTTAACAATAGAAAGTTAAGAAGAAGTATAATAATTACCAGTGATCCCATGCTTGTGTCACTATACACAAAAATTAGCACCTATCTTGATAATTTGTGTGGTTTATAATGAATCCCTTAACTGACCATTAAAAGTCACGTGATTCGCTCCCCAGTGCCACCGTTTTCCACGTAGGCGTGCTTATATGATGTATTGGGGGGAGGAATAAAAATTAAGCAAATCCTCTGAAACATAAGTACATCCTTCGCAAACGCTGTTCTTTTATTATATTTCAAAGCCTGCGGAATATTAGAAGTGCACAGAAAAGATCGTACTTTTGACAGACGTATATACGTCTGGGGAAAAGAACGTCTTAGCTGAGCGAGGCATTTATATGTGCGGGCGGAGCTTAAGAGATTTAAATTCTATTGTAGATTTAGCATCAAAGTATCGTATTATTGAATTCAATAAATTGTTATTTTATGGAGGGGGTGTGATGAACATTATGTTTGAATATATTGGGTCTCGCAAGTATTGAAAATTTGAGTACCACTGCTTTAAAGTGCTACGTTAATAAACACTCGTTCACTAAGCTTTAAATTGTATGCTAAGAGATTTTGAGTATCAATAAAATCCTGAAAAGTCGATGAATCATATCATTAAAATTTTACTTCGTAACTTCTTAGTATAAAAATAGTAAACTTAAAATTTTTTCTTGCATTGAAAAATGCATGATAAAATGAACTTTACTCTTTCATTGATCCATTATTAACACCACATTTTGAAGCTACACGAGCTGAAGCTGTTTCTGGCGGGTCTCGTGATTTTAAACCATAATCAAATAACGAGAATGATGCCTGAGCGAGCAACTTCTTTCCAAACTTACGCACCTCACCATTAAGAGAGGACATAGAACCTAAACACATTTAGCGTGCGTCAAACCTTCCGTACAGTAGGTATAGCCACGGTAACCTAGTGGTCAAGGTAACGGACTCGAGGCCGGCGTGTCATGAGTTCGAGCATAGTACCGCCGTGTAGGGGGATGGGCGATGCACGTTAAATCTATAGAATCTCAAACATCCTCCCGTTGGTGTGGTGGGGAAGTTAGGAGATGGGAGGGGGTGCCAGCTCAGGTGTCATCCTCGTTACTTTTCCATGGTTCAGAATTACGAGGTCCGTCGCCAAAAGCCTTTGAATAGCTGAAGAAATGCGATGTTAATGTTCACTCACTCTATACAGTAGGCGATTAGCGCACAGAATTTTTAGATAAAAGTCGATATGGAATGCTCATAATAAGAAGCAAAGTAATAACAGTTACCGCAAAATCCGCAGTATAATGCGCACTTTAAACACAAAAATTAAGATTTTGAAATTTACGGGTGTGTGTTATACGCCGGGTATAAAAATGATAGCTTTTTTTAATAAAAACAAGAGATGGGCATAAAAAATATTCTTCTACATACATAAAAATGCTGCTTATTTAAAGGAAATGGCCTTCCTTATGAAATTAAAGTGTTACAGTTCTAGAAGTATGCAATAATTTTCAAAAGCTTAGAACAATGCCTCGAATAAATGACTTCAAAACGTAAGAGAATTACACATGAACATTTCAAGATTCTTCGTAAAAATGTAGGTTCGCGTTATACTTAAAAAATTAAAAAAAGCAGTTTGAAAGTATAAGCGCGTAGTGGCGCACACAAGGGGGTGTCCTAGTTGTCCGGACACTCTCCCCTCCCCCAAAGCCCTTGATTTTTTTTCCCTATTGATTATAATTTTAAGTATATAGTAAGAAAAAGTTAATTAAATATTTGTTATTAATGATTAATTTTTTTAAAAAAAAAGATGTTTGTGTATCAGTGTGAACTCGCGGTAGAAGTTAACTGTTTTGGCTCGTATGTATTGTTGTTGTTGTTGTGTATGACAAATTGCAGAGGTGCACTTTTCATCATTGAGGGTTGCCAGAGGTTGGGCTTCTGCTCATTTTAGTCGCCTTTACGACACGCACGAGCTTACGTTGGGACCATTCTACTCCGGTCACCACACGGAAGACTATAATGATATCTTTTTAATACCTGATACTGATGATGAGTTAATTTTGGCGAGATAGTATTTGGTGTTCTTGGCAAACATTGTCCGAAGAATCTGTTTGGCTTAACGTATGCCGCCTTCAATTAGGATTAATGCAGCTGCATTCAAAGAAACAATTTTGAAGCTTGAAGTATTTTGCACTTTTCACTTTCAAGAGATGCTAAGAGATTATCACTGGAAGGAGATGATAACTTGATAAACAAACAAATAACATTTTATAATACCTCATTCTAATGTTAATCATTTTAAATGCAAAGAAAATATGCCTCTGGGTTCTAATAGAGTTTTTGAATGGTTGGCGATATAATTACGTTGTATTATCTTGTGATATCATACTCCGTCGCAAGATTTTTCAGATGGGGTTTCTGACAGTAAAAGACCACACATTGAGAAATACATCACTTTTTCGATATGCTTTCGGTTGTGACCAATTTAATGGACTACCTAAACTTGAGATTTGATTATTTTTAAAGGAAAAGAGAGAGAATATATATATTCACCAAACACACACATATGAACTAGCCTGTGAAACCATCGATTATAAATTATATGCAGCTTACTTTGAGATACTTTAGGTAGATCGTCAAATGTAACCATCTACGATCTTAGAAGAATTGAAGTTGTGTTGCCGCTTATAAGTATTGAATTGTATAATTAAGTTTTATTTTAAAGTAATATTATATATAATTAGCAAATTTATTATTATCATTATTATTTCAAACTGTATTTAAAAAACGTGGGGAAATTCGGAATTTCATACATTTCTACCTTACGTTCATCGCGTAACCGTAACTGGGAACGCGTAACGAAAAATTTTCCCTACCATGCCATAAGAAGTTAACTTCAATTAATGCTAATTATTTATTCAATAATTAGTTTCTTACTGTTTTTTGTTCCCGAAAATCGACGAAATCAAAAGAAGAATGATATAAGAATTGTGGACTTTCGATCCTGCCCTTGAAAAATTTCTGTGTGCACTACTGAGTGCGCGTTATACGCCGGATTTTACGGTATATATTTGATGGATTCTCTGAAATATACACTTCCTTCCATTAACTTTAATCTTTTTAAATATTCGTGCATTCCGTATTTTAAATGTATATCCAATATGCAAATATAATCTACCGTATTTGAACTCCAGTATTTACCCTTGAGATTATCCAATCAAACTGCTGTCAAAAAATAAACTAAAGAAATAAAAAAAGATACCAACGCGGGACTCCCTGAAAAATACATTCTCAGATCATATCTAATTCTCCAAAAATCACTGGAGATCCAATCAATCCAAATCCGGAAAGAAAGTGTGACTGTACTGCAAACCACTGGTCCCGGATCAACACGGGACTCAAGATAATTGAAAGATAATACCATTCTCAGTTAATATACACCACGATACCCGCAAAAGACGGTCAAAGGAGGGGAAGAGTTCCCCTCCCTCTTTGGAGGGGAACACTATGGTGTTAATCGAGCATTATGAGCACCAACTGTATCAGTTTACTGTTCTCACCATAGCTGCTTTTTAGGCGGGTTTATGACAAGCCCTAGCGGTTATCATCGAAGTGGGGGGTGCCCGAAGTCAGTCACCCACAACAAGAAGGGATAGAGGGGCACCGTGGTATGAAAAGGGATCAAACGCCACGCTTTGATATGTAGTAATGACTTTTGATAGATGCGATGAATGAAGCTCAGGGTGCTAAGGTTGGTGAGCGTTTGTAGGGGGAGATTGAGGGGGACTACACTGATCGCTGGGAAATTACCGTGCATATGGAAGCTGGCAGCTAGGATCAGATTGTTCAGATTTACTTTTTTCGCGCTTGATTGTGAATTAGTCCCACTTGTGCAGTGGAGTTTTATGATGGTGGTTGTTACTATGGTATTTTAAGGGGATAGAGTGTTGTTAATAATGAGGATAATGGATAGGACATGAAATGCTTGTTGTATAGGTTGCATGTAAAAAAAGGATGAATCATATGATATTTTTAAAAAAATGGGGAGATTCAGTAAAGGCATTATATAAATTTAGCTTTATGAGCTACAGAAAAATTAGATTAGAGAAATGGGACTCACACTAATAAAAACAGTAAATTAAAATGAACTTCATTTTACTAAGGGGGAAAATAATTACATGGGGGAAATTAGATTATAAAATTTTATTTTATTTATTTTTTTATTAATTATCTCTTTTTTTTTGACGCAGATATATAATGCTTTAAAACATCGCTATACTTGTTATAACTTTTATTCTGAGATATGTTAGAATCAGATTTTTCAGGGACATAGCCATGTAAATAAAAATTAGTATAAAGGATTAAATCGTTCAGATATACTTAACTATGAATTATTTATAAGAGTGTTGAAAAATTTGCGTTAGTGGTAGTTGTGGGAAAGTTTTAAAATAGGATACAGCGTACTTTCAATAATAATAATGGATATTATATTATAAAGAAACTTTGTTTATAAGTTGGAGTAATTTTTTTATCATATGGAAAAGAAAATAAGTTATGTTCAATAAAAACATAAAAACATAGATGCACTGAATAAAAAAATTTTTGACTCAAACCAGTCGAGTTTGATCAGAACGAGAAATTTTTTCTTTCCTTTTACGAAATGGTATTATAATTAAATAAGGATTTATTTATCCTCAGAATATATTCCTGGGTAACTCTGTTTATATACAATGGTGGCCAAAATTGTGGACACTTTTTTTAAATTGTTAGATTTTTTAAGTTTGTATGCTTATAGAAATTTTTTCGTTGCACAACATGCTAAGTATTTGATATTTTAAATGGAATTTAATACTGAATTCAATACAAAAAACAAAATTCAAAATTTGTCCTTAGTTATTACATGATGCTAGGAAACAATTATATCCTTAATTAGTTCCTTTTTATTTCATGGGTACCTCATTCGGACAAGAACTTTCAAACGGTGCCACAAGTTTTCGATAGGATTGAGGTCAGGACTATTTCCTGGCCAAGACAACAACTCAGTGATCTTAGAACGGTGCCAGTCTTTCAATTACTTTACTGTGTGAAAAGGAGCAGAATCTTGCTGAAAACTAAATGAAGCGTTGTTGGTAAATAGATCCTTGGTGGAAGGTAGAAGTTTAGGCTCTAGAATGGTGTCAATGTATTTTATGACATCAGGATCACATCGATGATATGAAGGCGACCAATACCATCTGCTGATATTCACGACTAAGGGATAAAACTATGTGGGTACTTCACAGTTGCCTGGATGCAATCAGGTTGTAAGCATTTCTGCTTTTTTCGGTTTACACATTTTAGGCTATCACTACCGAATAACGATATTTCACTTTCGTCCCTCTATATAACTTGTGACCAATAATCATTTGTCCAATTAATGTGTTCCATTGCCCACTGTAGTCCTTTTTGGCACTGCTGTAAGTTGAGATACGGCTTTTTTCGTGGAATTCTACTTTTTAGTCTTACATCTGCTAATCTACTCCTGATTGTTTTTGAACTGGCAGAAACACCAGCATCACTTAGATCCCCTCTGATGAATGTCCACGAAATTCTTTTATCTCTGCAACATAGTATTTTTGTTCTTCTGTCATATTAACAGATGTGGTGCACCTTTTTCAGCTATTTCCTGCTTGTTTTTAATTTAAAATGTCTCCTGACATCTTAAACAAAACTCTCATTCTCCAGATGTAGTCACTCAGCTACCCACCTGTTATGAAATTTTAACAAGGGAAATACCACTTTCTCGTCTCATATGTGTCCAATCTAATCTTTTATTTTATGGCATTGCTTTTTGACGAAATATCATTGTTATCCCGGCCAGGAAACATTCTTGACCTCAAATCCAGTGGCGCACACGAGGGTAGGGGGGTAATGGGTGTCCGGACCCCCCCCCAAAGCCATTGATTTTTTTTCCGATGGATCATAATTCTAAGTATTGTACGTAAAATTTAATTAATTACTTGTTATTAATGATTAATTTTATTAGTTAGTGCTAATTATTTATTCAAAAATTAGTTTTTACTGTGTTTTGTTCAACCAAATCGACAAAATCAAAAGGAGCATGATACAAGAACGGTGAACTTTTGACCCCAGACCCCCCCGCTTGAAAAATTCCTGTGTTCGCTACTGCCTCAATCCTATCGAAAACTTGCGGCACCTTTTGAAAGCTCCTGTCCGAATGATGTACCCATGAAATAAAAAGGAACTAATTAAGGATATAATTGTTTCCTGACATCATGTAATAACTAAGGAAGAGCTTAAAACTATCTACAGCTCAATGGAACATCGATGTGAAGTTGTACTCAAGAATAAGGGCAACCTCACTAAGATCTGGTAACTCACTGCTATCATCAGTACTTAATGTATATATATATATATATATATATATATATATATATATATATATATAGCGCGACAGTTATTACTGCATAACTTTTTATGCGTTGCAAATATTTGAATTTTGTTTTTGTATTGAATTTAGCATTAAATTATCTTTAAAATGACATGAAATACTTAGCATTTTGCGAAACGTAATATTTGCTATAAGCATATAAACTTAAAAAACCTAACAATTTAAAAAGTGTCCACAATTTTGGCCACCACTGTATATGTCTGAACATATATATATATTACAATATTAATATTTCAATATACAGAACTATTTTCTATGCGAAACCTTATGTTATTTAACTAGTAATATTAAATGTTATTTAATTTTAAATCTATTGCTTTAATCTCAATTATAAACATTCATACCTTCCAATGATGTACAATATTTTTATGAGGAATGGGTTTTTATCCACAGTATAAGATTTACTTTTTGTTTTATTTATTTTAGAATTACTATAAGTTTTCAAATAAAATATAGGGTGTTTTTTAGAGATATAGAACTTTAAATTGCAATAAAAGAACGATGTATTATTCGATTGACATGAATTTTTTTATTCGAAAGATAATCTTGTGGCATTACATTTTAAATATGATTTCTGGCATATGACTGTCACGGCTGGCTCGGATGTAGTCCAATCTGGACGTCCAATTTTCGATGACTTTTTCCAACATTTGTGGCCGTATATCGGCAATAACACGGGGAATGTTGTCTTCCAAATGGTCAAGCGTTTGTAGCTTATCCGCATAGACCAATGACTTTACATAGCCCCACAGAAAATAGTCTAGCGGTGTTAAATCACAAGATCTTGGAGGCCAATTCACAGGTCCAAAATGTGAAATTAGGCGGTCACCAAACGTGTCTTTCAATAAGTCGATTGTGGCACGAGCTGTGTGACATGTTGCGCCGTCTTGTTGGAACCACAGCTCCTGGACATCATGATTGTTCAATTCAGGAATGAAAAAGTTAGTAATTATGGCTCTATACCGATCACCATTGACTGTAACGTTGTGGCCTTCATCGTTTTTGAAGAAGATTCCACCAGCCCATAAAGCGCTCCAAACAGTCAGTTTTTCTGGATGTAACGGTGTTTCGACATACACTTGTGGATTAGCTTCACTCCAAATGCGGCAGTTTTGTTTGTTGACGTAGCCATTCGACCAGAAGTGCGCTTCATCGCTAAACAAAATTCGCTTATGAAAATTGGGAACAACGGCAATCTCGTTTTGGGCCCATTCGACGAATCTACGCCTGGCTTGATCATATTTAAAATGTAATGCCCTAAGATTATCTTTCGAATAAAAAAAAATTCATGTCAATCGAATAATACATCGTTGTTTTATTGCAATTTAAAGTTCTATACCTCTAAAAAAACACCCTTTATCATTAAAATATGTATACTAATCAGTCATGGTTACTCAGATTTTATAGATATTATCAAATTAGATAACTCATAATTTTTAGATAAGTAAAAAAAATTCATAATGATTTTTTTATCCTTGTTCTATAGAAATGAATGTTTATTTGTTGATTTTGAAAGCTATATAAATTTGTTTTAACGCTTACGTGTGTGTATGTGATTTTCCTGTGTGCGTATGTGATTCATTTACGAGTTAAGAATAAAATTATAATAATTTACTGCAAGAATAAGAAACAAAAACTACTACTTATAAATAAGTCTTAAATTAAATATAATTGAAGACATTCTATTAACTGTAATAAAAGGGTTTCAAGAACCTTTTAACGATTACATAGTTTAAAGTTGTTATTCATACATTAAACTAAATTCTTCTTGTGTGAGTTAGATATCAATACTTGAAAAGTTTATGTTACCATCTCCTTTATCAGAGTTAAAAAATTGGTATTTTTATGGAATTTGCAAAAAGATTTGTTGGTCACTCAACGTTTTTTTCCAAAATTTTTCAAAGAATTACATTCAAAAAATTATAATGGCTATCAAATATTAAAAATTTCCTTTCTCTCTCGCTCTCCCTTTTTCTTTCTCTCTCACTCTCTATTTTTTTCCTCTTTTTTTCTTTCTTTTTCCTCACTCTTTCTCTCTATCTCTAACTGTCTATGTAAATTAACTTAAATTATATTGTAATGCAAAAATAAGATATGCTATGAGTCTTATGTGGTCCAAAAATAATACATAAATTTAAAATGAATATATATCTGACACAGTGGCACACACAAGGGGGGGATCCTAGGAGTCCAGACCCTCTCCCCCCAAAAGCCCTTGATATTTTTTCCGATTGATTATTATTCTAAGTATATAGTACGTAAAATTTAATTAAGTATTTGTTATTAATGATTAATTTTATTAATTAATGCTAGTTATTTATTCAATAATTAGTTTTTTACTGTATTTTGTTCCTGAAAATCGACAGAATCAAAAGGAGCATGACACAAGAATGGTGAACTTTCGACCCCGGATCCCCCTTGAAAAATTCCTGTGTGCGCTACTGATTTGACATCATTTGACATAATCGTGTCAAATATCATCTGATATTTGACACGATAAGCAGTTTCTTTTCTTTAAAAATTGGTACTTATAGCTTAATTAGCAGCAAAATTTATATAACTTGTAGATACTTTTCGTAATGATTCTTTCTTCAATTTTTTTTAGCAAAATTCATAGAAATGGATAAAAATATATGTATTTATATATATGCAATGCGGAGAAAGATGAAGACTTAAATTTTGATATTAAATACATATATATAACTAATTAATTTAATGATTGGTTGACTCTTGTTCAAAATTAAAGAAATATTTGATAATTATAATATGAAAATAAAGCGTAATTTCGTAATTGGTAAATTTGTATTTAAAAAAAATAATTCCAAGATTTTCTCTTATATTGGCATTTTTAATACTGAATATCAAAAATTTATAATATTGATATTATATATATACAAATGCAGATATCAACAAGAAATTATAAGAAATTCAGTTTCGTAACATAATTCTTAACTTAAAAAAAGGAGTAACTTTTAAAACAACGTTGCAATATTTTATTCTCATATTCAGATATTTTTACATTATATTTTACGCATTAGATAGTACAATTTTTTGTTAACTTTATTCAGTATCGAAAACCCATTAATAACCATTTACATTTGAAATCATCTTTAGTTTTGAATTAATAATCATATTGTTTAAGAAGTTTTTTTAAAAGATGAATAATTTTCACAATATTAGTATAATTTTTTAATACTTATTCTTTATTAATGTTAAAAAATGTTAAGAAAGAAAACATGTTTTTTAAATCTTTATATATAAAAATCTTCTGTGCGTGTGTTTGTCACTAAACTCCTTCTAAACGGCTGGACCGATTTCGATGAAATTTTTTGTGTGGGTTCAAGTAAATTCGAGAATGGTTTAGATTTACAATTCGGTCCGATATCGCAATTAGTTAAGAAGATATTAATTAAAAACATTCAAGAAACACAACTCAACATTCACCTGCATTGTTGTAACAACGCTATTGTTACAAAATAAAATTTCCTTTCAAATGAATGCTTTAACACGTGAGAAAAAAACCTTTTCAAATTTTGACATAAATCGCCAAAAGGGTAGCTAAGTCACCAACGTGACTGTATTTGTAATTTTCTAAATAATTAGTTTTAATCTATTAATTTTTATTAATAATAATTAAATTATTGTATTGTCATCCAAAATAATCATGTACATTACATTTCAGCTCAATTGAGCGCTTTAAAATGTATTTTATTAACGATTGAAAATTCCACCAAGATAAATAAATAAATAAGCAAACAAATAAAATATGTATAGAGATCTTGAGCTTATACTAGAAATTGAAAAAGACGTAAGTTGGCGTCGAAAATTGTTTTTTCAGCCAAACTGGCCAAACCCGGTATTTATTCTTACGAAAATGCAAACGATTCACGCTTTGTAGCGTTTTTAATTAATATCTTTTTAAATAAACTTTATATATGTAATTCTTCTGTGCGTGTGTATGTAACTGAACTTCTAAACGGCTGGACTGATTTTGATGAAAGTTTTTGTCTGTTCCAGTGGACTCGAGAATAGTTCAGATTTATTATTCAGTTTAGAAATGTTTATTTAATTAATTCTTTATTTATAAATTATTGATCTTGGAATGTTTTACATTGGATCCGGCAGACTGCTCTAGGATCGCAGTATCAAATATTCAAAAATCTTTTATTTTGAATTTAAGATGTGTGTACAGGACAACGTCTGTAGGGTCCTCTAGTATTTTGTAAATTTTTCACTACTTTTTTTATTTCTCTGAATACTTGATCCATTATATTTGCATGTACATTTTTATTGCTTCTTTTTTATAACTATAGTGAATCAAAAGCACTGATATTATATATGTATTAACTTTTGCAGGGAGTAATTTTAATAGTATTTATAATAATAATTCTGAAATAATTTGAATTAATATCTCTATTCTAAAGCTTTTATTTATTTATTTTATTTTATTTTTTTATTTTCTTTCTTTTATTTGTTTGACACAAAGACTTTTTAAGAAAATAAAAATGTTTAAATATCTATTGTTATCCCCCTCCTTATATGCTATTCCAAAACATGTTAAAAGGTGAGTCCTTAAAGCAAATTAGAAAACCTTTATCCCACACAATAACGGCATATCTCTGCCCAAATTTACTCTACAGACACTCCAAATGAAAATAAAAATTCGGGAAGCGAACACTTGGACCGTACTTTCTCAGTAATCCACTGACAGCAAACGGCACAATAATACCCACTTTCACAGAATGTGACGACTCAATTGTAATGAAACTACGTGCTTAGAATTTGTCGTGTCCACGAAAAGAATTAAGATGTATGCCTGGAATAATCCAAGTCCAGAATGTCACGAAATTCACATGGCTACTCTACACTCACGCTTAGTGCTAGAAAATTAGTCGCCACCCAAAGCGTGTTTCCTTTTTCGCTTGCCATGTCATATTTCTCTCTTTTTTTTCATGCTCGCACCGTTTTAATGAGTTTTAGGACCACTACAGGCGTGAGATTTGCAAATTGCTTGGCGTCTTGAGGCGAGAAATTTGCATCGTACCGAAATCTGTCTTTGAAGAGTCAAATACTGGATCTTTTATGAAGATGACATAGTTGGATTTTTTTTAAACTCGTTACTTATTTACCGAAAAGAAAGAGCAACGTTAGTGATCTCGGTTGTCAAAAAGGAAGAATGAAGTGTAAGAAGATTGCGTGTTTTCTACCAATATTTCACGTCACTCACAACAGCTCCATTAATCTTTGACAACATAATTTGCCAGCGTTTAAAAATATGCCAGCTTATTAAAAGAAGGCAACGAGCCAAATGAGATTCAAAGCCAATTTTGGCATAGGCAAACAGGAATTAATGTCCACGTACTTTAAGTTGAATGTTTAACAATGCCTATTTTAAAAAAGAAGTCTAATCACCATATGTTTGGCTTCCTTTAAAGTATTACATGCATTGTTTATCACGTTAATAGGCATGTTTACAAAGCCAGATTACTAGTATAAGTAAAGAGAGAGAGCGTGAATTTATATAAAAAAGGACGTTATATTTCTTAATTTTTTTTTTCATGTTTCTAAAATCCTTGAAATATTTAAGCTAATCTCATGAAATAAAAACAATGTCAGAGAGTTGTAAAACATTTTTCTCTAATGGATTTTCAGAGAAGAAAAAATTTTAATTTAAGTCTAGAGATTGTATATTTATATTGATCAGTCCAACCGATGGGCCGTTAATAATGTTTGATGGTCAGGAGAAAAATTGGGACATTACTTACATTTTTGTGAGGATTCAATTTCACACAAAAATTATGAGCAACAAAAAGTATTATAGAATATGGATTATACTTTTTAAAAATTTCTCTCAACTATTACTTTTAGGAAAATTCCTTCCGAATTTAGCGACATCTTAGCTACTTTTGCAGATGTACCTACCGACATTTGAAAGAAAAAGTTGGCAGCCATGGTAAATTGGCGGAATAACACTTCCCTGTTTGTTGATAGTGTTACAGTGTTACCTTTAATGGATGTATTTCTCATTAAAAAAGTGGCCACGGTAGCCGAGTGATCAAGGTATCGGATCGTGGCTGGCTTTGTCACGAGTTCGAGTCCAGTACCACTAAAGACCCGCCGTGTAGGGCAGTGATGCACGTTAAATCTGTCAAGGGATCAAAAGGCCTCCCGTTGGTCTGGTGTGGTAGAAAATTACACATTTAGTGGTCCATGAAGTTCTAAGCTGCTAGTTTAGATAATCATATTTCCATTTAAAAAGTTTCCGAAGTCACGTTTAAAGCACACTAATTTATCCAAAATGTTTCAGATTTTTAGTGATTTCAAAATGGAACTACAAATGGGTAGAAGCTTCGGTAAAAATGATAGTTTGGTTTTAAAGTTTCTGAATCCATTTCTAAACGAGGACTAATTTATAAGATACTTAAAAAAGTATTTGTTTTAGTGTTATAAGTCTCAGAACCATAAATGTTTGCTACAATCATTAATAATTTTATAAAGAGAAATAAAACAGAGAACAGTACATATTTCCTTCAAAATATTATTTGTAAAAGGTACCATTATCAATCCAAGTCAATTTTATTTGGTTTATTTAAAAGCTAAAGAAAAGTTTAGGTATGGAACTCATACATTTTAAGCGTGGTTCATGTGACCAAAAAGGCAACTTTACATCTCACAACGAGATTTCTTTGAGATTCTTTCCAATGTACCATGTGGCATCATCTTGTCATCCCTCAAATGGGTCACTGATTAATTGATTATTAACCTCGCACTTTAAACTGCACGATGGCTATTGGCGGAATGCCCAAGGGAACCGAGCTCCCCCGAAAGAGGTTTAGAGCTACAAAAGAATCCCCCGGGAAACTGCCACCCCAGCGTTCAATCTTTATTGAGTAAAATCATAGTATATATTTTATACGGTAGCTCACATTAAAATTACATTTTACAAATTAAAGGTAAATCAAACGAAATACATATGTTATTGCAAGGTACATACATACAAAGCTGAAAGTAACAATAAAGAACATAATGGCAAAGGATCTTGTAACTCTGACCTGCAGTTAAGTACCGAAGACCAACACCTAAGATGGCACTTTAATCTCTAATCAACCACATTACGCCAATGTGAAAACTTTTTACCTCTACAGATTTAAAATACATCAACCCCTCTACGTGTCAGAAGGGCTCGAGCTACAAGATCGGACAGAAATGAAGCTGGCCACGAGTTCGCGACCATGACCACTCAGCTATCACGTCTGGTCTTAAATGGAATCGGTATTTAAAAGAGATATTCTTTATTAAACATTCTCATTTATGATAATCAATCAAAATCTTTGAATTTAAATCCTTAATAAATAAATACAGTAGCTCAAAATTGTTTAAATGTAAAATATTACATACTCATTGCTTTAGTAATAAATGGTAATGAGATAGATTCTAGACTACTGATAGATTTATTATATTGCAAATGCATTTTAATCAAAAATGGAGAGATGAGTATTCAATATTTTCTCTCGACTTTTTAATTTATTATGCGATAATTCATTTTAAAGGTTTTTTGATATACGAGTTTAGGAAAAAAGAATTTCATACCAAACACTCTTGATAATTTCTTAAACATCTGGCTTAACCAAATAAAAAAATGAATTAAAAGTTGCTTTACCAAAGCTGTAATAAATGTTATTTTTCAATTATTCCATTTTCTTGATCTAAATTATTTATATTTGTTAATCTTTTTTTTTGTTAATTATTTTATCTTTTGTTGTTGTTTTAAGGATGAAAGATATTATTTATACACATACATAATCAACTAAAAGCAATATCATTCTCAAATTTAAAGTTTTAAAAATGCAAAAGGCTTAATTATTTTTAGATAAGTGAATTAACAAGAAAAAAGATGTGTTGGCCAAAATTATACACGGATTATTTTCATCGTTTAATCCCTAAAATTTCAAAATTCTATTTTTATGACGCAAATATAAATTTTAAAAATGAATTGCACTATCATGAAGAAAAAAAATACATATTTTATAAATGAACTCTATTTTTATGGAGAAAATATAGAGTTTAAAAATGTGTGAATTCCACTTTATAAGAAATAATTTTTTTAATCATAAAATATTGCTATATGTTCAGAATCTATCTAACGACAGCCGTTAAATAGACAGTCAGAGGCACACACAAGGGGGGGGTCCTGGGGTCCGACCTCCCAAAGCCCTTGCTTTTTTTTCCGATTGATTGTAATTCTAAGCATATAGTACGTAAAATTTAATTAATTACTTACTATTAATGATTAATTTTATTAATTAATGCTATTATTTATTCAAAAACTAGTTTTTTACTGCGTTTTGTTCCCGAAAATCGACAAAATCAAACGGAGCATGATACAAGAAGGGTGAACTTTCGACCCCGGACCCCCCTTGAAAAATTCCTGTGCGCGCCACAGTAGACAGTGATACAACATTCTAAAAGATTTGAAATAATAAAAACCCTTTTTTTTAATTTAAAGGAATTAGAAACATAATTTGTTTAACATGTTTCAAAAAGAATTCATAAATATAATTTTTTCAAATTTACTTTCATGCGCTACTTCAGTTGCCAAAAAAAAATTCATTCCTTGACTTGAAAACAATTTTATTGATTTTTATAGCATTTTGAGGCAGAAAATGTAGAAAATAATATGCTTGCAACATGAAAATCTTTATACAGTTCAAAGAATTTTGCTTCATTTGAACTAAATTTTGAAGAGTAAATAAATTAAAATAAAAAGGTTTCTGTACAACACAAAGAACTATGGATTTCTTGTAATTGTACTTTACTAAAAGCAAATTAATACTTTGGGGTGAACAATATTCTTTGATTATTATCCAAGATATATATATATATATATATATATATATATATATATATATAAAGTTTCTTTTTTTCCGCGAGATAATTCTTATAATATATATATATATTATAATTATAATATAATATAATTATATATATTATATTAAATATTATTAATAATTATATATATATATATATATATATATATATATATATATATATAATAATTATTTAACCTCAATTAATAATTATTAAAGTAACTCAGTTACATATTCCTTCATGACTTCAATAGTGTCCTTTAATCGTTAATAAAAAGTGGAAATATTTATAATTAATAATTTAGTAGTATTTCTCTATAAATTTGGTTTGACAGCTCTCGACAGATTTAACGCGCATCGCTCCCCTACACGACGGGTCTTTAGTGGTACTTGGCTCGAACTCGTGACAAGCCAGCCACGACCTAATAACTTGACCACCTTTTCAATGTATAACAACGCTCATTAAGAATGCACTTTTCTTTGTTATTGACCGTAGTAGTCGTAAGCTCATGATCACGGCTTCGTGTCTGGTAATATTCAGATCATGCCACGGATTCGAGTCCTGATTTCTCTAAGGAATCATCCTGTGGAATAATATAACTACATTAAATGAATTCAGTGTTCTTTCTTGGAGGGAAATGGAAGTCAGGAAAGAAAGGTAACAAAAGTCGTTCTTATTGTGGTTCAAAATTGCCTTCAATAGCCTTCATATAAAGGGTGTTTTTTTAGAGGTATAGAACTTTAAATTCCAATAAAAGAACGATGTATTATTCGATTGACATGAATTTTTTTTTTCGAAAGATAATCTTGTGGCATTACATTTTAAATATGATTTCTGACATATGACTGCCACGGCTGGCTCGGATGTAGTCCAATCTTGACGTCCAATTTTCGATGACTTTTTCCAACATTTGTGGCCGTATATCGGCAATAACACGGGGAATGTTGTCTTCCAAATGGTCAAGCGTTTGTGGCTTATCCGCATAGACCAATGACTTTACATAGCCCCACAGAAAATAGTCTAGCGGTGTTAAATCACAAGATCTTGGAGGCCAATTCACAGGTCCAAAACGTAAAATTAGGCGGTCACCAAACGTGTCTTTCAATAAATCGATTGTGGCACGAGCTGGGTGACATGTTGCGCTGTCTTGTTGGAACCACAGCTCCTGGACATCATGATTGTTCAATTCAGGAATGAAAAAGTTAGTAATCATGGCTCTATACCGATCACCATTGACTGTAACGTTGTGTCCTTCATCTTTTTTAAAGAAGTACGGACCAATGATTCCACCAGCCCATAAAGTGCAACAAACAGTCAGTTTTTCTGAATGTAACGGTGTTTCGACATACACTTGTGGATTAGCTTCACTCCAAATGTGGCAGTTGTGTTTGTTGACGTAGCCATTCAACCAGAAGTGCGCTTCATCGCTAAACAAAATTCGCTTATGAAAATCGGGAACAACGGCAATCTCGTTTTGGGCCCATTCGACGAATCTACGCCTTGCTTGATGATCGTTTTGATGAATTGCCAAACCAAACTGAGAATAAATCACTTGACAGCTGTTAAATCGGTCGCCATCTTGGAAAGTAATGCCAACTTAAACTTCTATACCTGGAAAAAAAACACTCTTTAGTTCTAAACTTGCAGTATAAATTCAAAACCATTATTATATAAATTTAATTCGTAAGCTCATACTACTCTGACAGTAATGAGAAAAATCCATTTTTAAAGTTTTCAGCTTAATCAAAGGCGTATTAAATAACGAAGTCTCTCCCATTTCTTGTAATGAGTATCATTTTATTTTTAATCCTTCATGAATGATATCTGAATCAATAATTTTACTAAATCGATCAATTACCATTCCTTATACTATAAATCAACCCCTTTACCAAAATTACTTTCTAAAAAATCTATAAGCTAAAGTAACAAAAAAAAGTACGCAACAAAAAATTAATGTTTTACTTTTAATTCACGTACATATACATGCCAACTTGGGATAAACTGAAATATTGATATCTTGTGCCCGAATGTGATTCGAGCGGTTTTGAAATTTATGCTTCTTAAATACACAGCGAATTGTTTGGGCCCATGCTAAATGTACACACAAATCGATAAAAACCGATTATATTAAAGGCAAGTATTTTTGAATAAGTGAAAAAAATAATAAAAATGCATTGAATATTTAAAACATTTGGAATTATACCCATTATTATTAAGATCAAGACTCTCTATAAAAATATTTTAGAAGCTGGTGCATGAGAACTTCTAGGAGTAGATACGTAGAACTAAATTATCAGTCTTGTTAGACGCAAAAGCTTTTAAAAAACTACGTGCATAAACTTTCTTCACAAATCAATGAAACGAAAAATCACTGTTTAGAGATAGACAGCATTTTGCGTCTGTCTCTAAACAGTGAATTTCAAAACTTTTAAGTCATTATATAAAAAAAAATTTAGAAAGAGAGGCCCATGAGAAAAATTAGAACATGGGCCTTATATGTATCCCCACGCAAAATGACTTTTTAATTTTATACCTCAGCTAAATGTACCTATTAGGAGTACCCCACAAAAATAGAAAATACAGATCTTATTCAAACTTCAAACCTTTTCCTCCCTAAAAATTAACATTAAAAGGTATTTTGATTGAAAAATAAAGTTATTTCCGATTTAAAAAGGCTTCATTTTCATTTGCTTTGCATCTAATGAAACGAAGGCTAACGTATCAAAAAAACAATCGTTCATTTTTCTTCTCTTTCTATTGAAAACATATTAACTTATAAAATTTAAGTCAAAGTATAAAACTAATTGCCCAATTAAAAACTTAATTTCCTAGCCCTCCATTCCTGTTTTCGTTTACTAGACAACCCCCCACCGGTGACAAGACCAATCCGGTAATTGTTCACTGAGTTCCGCCAGCAAACCCGGTTTATTACCGATCTTCTATATTAGAGGCTTTTATCATCAAAGTGGCTGTACGTCACCACAAATTTCCCTAAACACGCTCATTCAGGTTCTAGAGAGAATAATATCGCTCCGAGGTTAAATAGCCTCGCTACCAGCACGCAAGCATATAATTAGATGCATCCATTGCAGCGCCCTCTCGCGGGACCTCCGCTCATCGGGTGTTAATTAAATTCAAATCACTTTGCCATCGGAACGGCACATTAAGTACTTCAACACTGGCTGCAGATAAAGCCATTATTAAAACGAAGCTTTCCCGGCTTTGACACCCAACCAATCGATTGCTCGGGAACCGTTCTTTTACTTTTCTGCCACCAGGGGGCAGGAACCGACTTTCTTTTGTCTACTCCTGTCTAGGGATATATGAGATTCGATGCATTATTCAAAAAGCATTAAGGCCTTTTCTTTACAGGATGTGAAAGTCCGACAGATTTCTTCGCCCGGCCTATTTTATTGTTATCTCTGATAATAATCGATGCTGATGATGTGAGGGTTCCATTTTCCAAATTTTTAACTGCGATCGTAGAACGAGATCTTGTCAAAAGGCGAGCGAGTTAACCCTTACACATGCAAATGTCACGCGTTTCTGAATTTTCGAATACAAATATCCCGATAAGAAGAAAATCATTTTTATTCGATCATCCCTCCCCTCTCCTCTTGCATGAATTCTGCCAAACAAATGCTAATAGAAGGGAAGGCTTAAGAATAATATTGGAGGTAACTCTTGATAAAGATCTGCAGACCTGGCATGTGTTGGAACAAGACGTTCTAATTAATATTATGAATTCTTATGAGTTCTGTTGGTTAGTTCTTTCGCTTTTACAAAGCGATAAATTGAAAAGAGATGGCTGGTTATCATATTCTGTTTCGCTTATTCATAAATGAGATGGTGAAAAAACACTGAGGAAATGGGATTCTTAAACTTGTGAGAAAACTTTGATTTCATAATCGTCTGGAAAGATCTTATCTGTCAATGCTACAAGCAATGAAAAGTGATAACTTTTCAGTATCATAGTGGTGAAAAAACGGTGCAGAATGTACAAATTTTATGAATACCCATTGGAGCTCATTGTTTATCAAATCGTATTGTTATGAAAATATTAAAGGTTATTTTGACTTTGTTTTTAATAGCGCAACTTCTGTATTATACAATTGAAGCCAGATTCAATGAAATAATAAGTGTTCCTATAAATATTTGTTGAAATGTTAATTCTTAGTTCCATTGCTAATCAATGGATTTGAGATAATAATGAAATGTCAACAGGTGTAAGATTTATTTTTCAAGAATATTTAAATGTATGTATTGGGAAAATACTTTTTTTTCTTCTTAACGTGAACTAGATTCATTTTACATTGTCTAAAAGTGCTCAGATGAATCTTGAATGTAAGAGTTATCTATCTCTTTTGAGTTTTGAAAGAAGATTTTTTTAGTAAAAGAAGTCATTTCTCTGGCTCTGCTAGCTTTCAAAACAAAATGATCATATCAAATCGTATAGGAATTTCAAAGAGACTGAGTTCCATAGTAATATCTTTTTATTTATCTCGCTCTCTTTTGATGCAATTCTTACATAAAACATGCTAGCATTTCCTATTTTTGTCCTTTTGTCCAAAAGTTCGATTTATTCTGCTTAACTCTTTCACGACCAAGGGAAACATTTTCCCCCATTTTAAAATCGGTGATTGTCACATTTGATTATAACCTGATTTGCATTTATTTATACTGAATATCAAAATAGAACTTATCCCGAAGCAATTTCATATAGAAAACGCTTAGGGAAAAAAAAGAACTGACATATCAATTGGCACCAATGATAAAATATGTATATGTGTGTGTATTCACGGGCTATGTTCTTACCCTTATTACTTATTTCAGATAACTGTGTCGTTTAATAATACATTACAACGTTTTCTCACCTGTTTTATGTTATTCCAGTAGTGTAATTTTGTGCAACAATAAAGTACGTTTGAATAAATGAAAACAAATGCCTGGGAATGACAAATAACTATGAAAATAACTCTCTATTCTATTCCCATAAAAAATTTTAAAAAAGAAAAAAACTGCACGTTATTATGTACTTTTCTTACGTTTAAGCAAACTAAAATAAACATTTGCTTATTGATTTTTATTCTGAGCAACTTTATGGCCCTGTAAGGCTTAAGACATAAATTACACTTCCTTTCACGTAATGCTATATAAACATTTTGTCAATGCATTACCTTTGAATAATCGATAAACCAAAGGAGTAATTATATTATCTATTTAGTACAAGGAATGTATAAAATCCAGGCTCCTATCCAAAAGTATTGCCTATTTTTTAAAATTATAAACTTAAACCTTTACTCTTCTTTATAAGCTCAACAGCCTTTTGCAGGCCAAGGCTGACTTACTTATCCTCCTCCAGTTGACCCTATCATTCAAGATGGCCTGACATCGGTTGATTCCCATTAATTTGTGAGATCCTTTTTAACATCGTCTAACCATCGTACCAGTCGTCCAGTACGTCTGGTTCCTTCAGTTTTCGAAAAAGTTACCTTTTTGGTTGGAAAAGCATCAGTATATCTGTACAGATAGCCCAGAAACCTAATACGTGATGCATTTATAGTTCTCTAACCTTTAATTACCTCTATACCATGCCAATTTAAGAACTTAAGGCCATGACGGGTTAACTCTTGACCATAAGTTTGCTATGAGTAAATACTAGTATGACTAAGGTTTGATTCTAATGAATGGGCACGGAAACAAATTAAAGACATGGGGTCTAAAATTTAAATATTAAAGTTTATTTTAAAGAAAAACACTTAATTTAACTAACAACACTCAGGACAGAACTTCTTTCCTTCGCACCCAGACAAAAAATGAACTCTTTTCTATCCCCAAAGAGGGAAGAAGGATTCTTCGTCCCCTTTCCAGCTGGCATCTTTCGGTTACATCATAAATACTTCGCATTTCGTATCCCAAGGGGGACTAACCGTCCCCTGTAGCAGGTGGTTCACTTCGGACGCTTATGTTTGTTACTATTTATATTAATTTTTTTAATGCGTAGTTCTATCAGGCTTTTGTTTTCATGAGTTCAAATGTATTTTATTGTTGCACAAAATCGTACTTACCAAGTAACATAAAACATGTGGAAAAATACAGTAATATATTATTGCACACGATACAGTAATCAGAAATAAGCAATAACAATAAGAATACAGTCCGAAAATGTGTGTGCTTTTATCATTGGGGCCAATTGATTTGACTGGCAATTTCCCTTTATATATTTATTCCTGTTTACGTTTTTGAGTTCGGCATACGTTTTATTTTGACGTTCTAAATAAAAATTGTAGATAGGTTTATAATTAAATACGCTACGATCACCAATTTTAAAATGGGGTAAAAGTTTTCTTTAGTCGTGCAAAAGTTAATATGCATCAGCCCCTTTACACGGAGGGTCTTCAACGTCGAGCCTTCAGGACTCGACAGCGTCAAACAGGTGGGAACCAGAAACTACAGTGTCACGGATGTCACTGGGAATACGATGTCAATCAACACTGATAATAAGACAGTGGTGCGCACAAGGAAGGTGTCTTCGGGTCCCTCCCCCAAAGCTCTTGGTTTGATTATGATCCTATGAATTAAGTACGCAAAATTTATTTAAGTACTTATTATTAATAATTAATTTTGTTTATTAACGCTATTTAGTAATTCTATAATTAATTTTTTACTCCATTTTTCGTTCCTCAAAAATGACTAAATCAAAAGAATATGAAGGGCGATCTATTGGGGCATGATACGAGAATGTTGGACTTTCGACCCTAGACGCCTCCCTCTCTGAAAAATTCACGTGTGCTCCATTGTAATAAAATGATACTCCCCCTAGAATTGCTGTATCTAAATTATCGTTTTATGAATTTCCACATCCACGTACATCAGAAGAATTAGACATTTACTTAGTTAAATGCATTGCGAAAATCTGCTATTTGATTAGAATAACACACCCATGAAATTTTTCATTTATAACTCCAATATCAACTACTTTGTGAAAAGTCAACCAATCGAAAGATCACAATAAAGAAGAATAAACTAAAAAGCAAAAGTCAAGCCTAAATCAAATTTGCTGCATGTTAATTTATTAACACCTTCATGAATAATAATCGGAATAATCACCGATGCCACCAAGTAATAAAAGAGACACGAGAACGAATTTATGGGATCCAGTCCCATAAGCAACCCTATCCTCACACCACGTACCAATCCTTTAATTTCAAATTTGTCCCACACATAACCTCCATCTCATTATCATGAGAAAATAAAAATCTGCATAATTTCCCTGTTACGTGGGATAACAACCTCAACCGCAAATCAAAACACGACCAAAAACGAGCAATAAAACCGTGGATTTTTTTTATCGCCATCGCTTTTCTGAGGCGGCGGGGGATCTTGACTCCGCTGGTAGCCATTGTATTTATTGGCGCCGCTCAGTGGTGAGAACGGCTAAGTTTTTAATAAACCCCGTCTCATAATCGCCTACGGATTACGATGGCTGCCGAAATGGCTGTGGTGTAAATGCAACAAATTGACATTAGCTCGCTGCCGACTGCAGGATGGTTAAGGTGGGGTTGTCATAATCTGGCTGATCATCGCTTCATTTAATTTAGAAAAAATATTTTTGAAGCTCTGTGTATAGAACTTGTATGCAAAGTATTACAAAGAAGACAAAAATAATTTCAGTATTTGTTCTTTATCTTTAATATCTCTTTGCCTGATGAATATAGTAATCTTTTATTGTCTTCAATCTTTATATATTTTTTATTGTTTTTCTCAGAAAATTATCAAATTCATAACCTAACGAATAAATGGACTAAACTTATGAAAGTCAAATGACAAAAACAATCACAAGTTCTCCATCGAATTCAAAACTGACATTCAACTTGTACTCGTTGTTCTATTTGGGAAATTTAGATCAAATTAAAAATTCATTATTGAGTAAAGCTATTCAAGTTTTAAAATACTTCACAAAGTTTTTAAAATTTTTTTTTAAATCTTATCATACGTGTACTTTTAAATCAAGTTCATTTTGTTTACCTATGAACATTATTATTGTTGACAAAAATGTACTTTTTTGAAAGAAAGTTTCTGCAAAAATCAAGAATTGGCAACAACGAAGCTCACGAACTAATTGCTGGAAACACGTGATTACATTTATCAAGTGACTATGACGTCACATGAGTTTACGAACTAATTTAAAACTATTAAGAATAAATATATGATATATATAGAGTTTTTCTTCAAGTAAAGATATATTGTGCCTTATGCACAATCTTTAATTTGTAACTTTAGTATGCAAGTCTATATATGCAATTGAATCAAATTTTACTTTTTAAAATGACAGTTATACATTTTTCGCTATAAAAAAATCCTGAGCCAAAAAAAAGTTCTGAATCAACTTCGATTCCAACCAAATACCAACCAGTCCAGCGAGTTATAACTGAATACTTTTTCATTCGACATTTTTTTGTACTACGTCTCGTATCATTTTAAAAATGAATAATATTTATTCGTTTTTTTTTACTGTATAAAAATTACATAACCAATTATTTAGGAATTTTTAAAAATTTTATTCTATAAAAACTTAGTTTTATTTTTAATTATAATATTATACAAATATAATATCCTTATAAAATATTTTAAATACATGTTACAAATATTCTACCTTTTTCAAAAATTGTTCAAAAACAAAACTTCATTTTAAATTTGATTATTAAATTTAAGCAAATATAATTCAAATCAGTAAATATTTTTAAAAATTTGTTTAAAAATATTTACTGATTTGAATTATATTTATTAAAAATTATTTTTGAATATTTGAATTATATTTATTATTTATTTGAATTAATTTATTAATTTATTTATTTTTCTCCTTCTAAATACAAAAAGATTGATAAATTTATTTTTGTAACGAATGAAAATACGCTATTATAAAGGGAAGAATTATTATGACTCGCAAAAAAGGAAAGTGTGAAAAAAATACACAACATTGTAAGAAACTTAAATGTTAATAAATAATTCCTTTAATGATCGAAAAATTAGTATAAATCATTAAAAAAAATGATACAAAATTAGGTTGTTATGAAAAATACTATAATTTTAATACAAAGAAAAAAAAGTGTTAAAACCCAGAAAAATTTGCCAAAGAAACAAAGTTTCTTTCAATATCCTATGTTGACTTTAAGCAAACGATGCTTTTTTTAGCTTTCAATTTTCTTCAAAATCTTAAACGCGCACGTGACAAATTAAATAATTTTTTTGATACGACTCCATAAAAATAATTTACTGGTTCTCGTCATCACAATTTGCCTACAATCTAATAGTCATATTTTGGTGGGATTGAGTGGCAACATTTGCTACACATAAAAAAATAACCTTATTCTTCGTTTGTTTTTGTATTTGTGTGTTGTTTTCAAGTTTTTTTTTAATTAGAATAATCAGTTTTAAAAAGTTTTATTTCTCTCTCTCTCTCTCACACACACACACACATGTAATCATCTATTGTATTATTTTTTCACCATTGATCAGCGTTGAGGTATGGGCTCCATATTTTTCCTTAAACATTTATAAGTCTGATGTTTATTTAATATGTTCTTTTTTTACAGTACTATTATTCCATTATTTAATATTTAAGCTTATGTTAGCTATTGAAATTTTGGGATGTTTTTTGTTTTAGAATTGATAGTTGGCTAACTCTTGCTTGTTTCAAGCGAAGTAAGGTAGATCGTTCTTCTGGTGTGTTAATTTAATTGGTCAATGCTCATTAAATTTAAATTTAAATTGTAGATTGATTCAAAATTAGTGTGACTAATTTTAGAAACATAACTATTAATGGTAAATTTTAATCGCTTTACTGAAAATCGTGTTTTAAAAGTAAAACGTTTAAATTACCAATATAACTATTTATATTAGTGGGAGTATAACTCATGGCTCCGAAATTATAACCTCAAACCCGGGATGAAATTTTAATGTTTTTGAAAGATGGTTGCTCAAATTCTGCTACAGAAAAAGCATTTAAAAATCAGAAAAGACTTTTTATAATGGATTACTGAGTCAACTTTGAAAAGAGGTTGGCAATCAAAAGCTCCAGGGGAAACAAATGTGGAAGAAAGGAAGTCCTTGTTAAAAAAGAAAAAAAGAAACGAAAAAATTATTACTGTAAAAACCCCTCTGACTCAAGAAACTTTAGCAAAGAAGCTACAGGTATCGCAATCGACAATTTGTCGCCAAATAAAAAAAAATGGCTTTAAAAAAGTGATTAAACCAGTTTATCATCAAACGTCTTCAAAAACAGAAGAAAACATTCTTGGTCTCTGTAATTAATGTTACACAAAGGTAGATACAAAACATGGATAACTACAGCTGAAGCACTGTTTAATCTGTCATTTACAACTGGAAAAATGAAGATACTATATATTTCACGCTAAAAGCGTCGCAAATATGCTGCTGTTTTGCAAAAGGTAAGTTGGCCATCAGGTGTTATGATATGGATGGGAATGCAATTTCAAGGTTTAAAACAACCATTTTGTGTCGAGCCAAAGACTAAAATTGATGCTTAATACTATCAGAATAAAGTTTTGAAGCACATGATCAAAGAAAGTAAACATCTTTACACTCAAGGAAACTTTGCTTTTCACTAAGATTCTGCAATAAGTCATACTGCAAAATCAATTTTAAATAGCTGAAAGATAAAAAAAAAATTAAATTTTCCTCCTGATAAATACTCACGACCATCCCCTGACTTCGTTCCTTGCGACTATTTTTTATGGAATTACTTAAAAAAACAACAAAAAAGACGTAAAGTAGGATTACTTCAAGGGCTTCAAAAAGCAATCAAAGAAGTTGGAAAAATACACCCAGAAATGGTAGGGCTTGGTCTAAGCGTTTACGTAAAATATACTATGCTAAAGGAAACCACATTAAAAATATTATGCAAATAACTTTAAATTCAATAAAAATTTATGATGGTCTGGAATTGGTCACATTATTTTTGAGTCAACCGATAGAATCAAATTCGCGTAACACAAAAATTCAAGAAAGTTAACCATTTTGTTCCTATTTTAAATCATAAATCTTTCCCCCGACTAATTTTTCATACAAGTTTTAATTAAAGAGGCAATAGAATTTCTTATTAAAAATAGTGAATATATATATTGAATAATTCACTTTGCAGTTGGACTGCATAACAAACCTCTGGCAACGAACTTTGTAATATCAAAAGCTGCAATCAGATAAATGATAATAAATACCTTTTTAACAATTTCCTCTCTTCAAAATATATAGATCTTGAAACCATTTGATATCTTATAACTAATATGCCTCTTTTATGTAGATATTTGATGGTGTCATCAGGCTATGAAATCTGTTGTTGAAAAAGATGCAGAAAAATTAGAAAAGTGATAAAATAGCAGATACTTTTTCTTCTGTAAAGAACAATGAAGAAATAGATTTTTTTTTGATATTGAAGTATCTTATTAAAAAATTTAGCAATAATTTATTATATTAATTACAAACTACTTCAAACTCGCACTTCATCTTGTCATCTCTTTCATTTACAAAAATTATATTTTCTACAAGTATCGATTTTTTAATTTAAGTGCACGAGAGTTAATGAAATTAAAATAAATTAATAATGTTGTAATACGTTGATTTAATATTATTCTAAGCTATTCAATTCCGTTAAATTAATCTTCGCTTAAAATTTCGAATCGAAACTAAGCATAGAACAACATAATATTTTTAATTTTGCATTTTATTCATCTCCTATTTAAGTATAGTACATGAATAACTTACAACGTTGTTAAGTTACAGCATATAAAGATTTGAAATTATAATTGAGGAAAATAATATTTATTTTTAACAATTTTTAATATTTTATTACAATCTTCTGGCATTATCCGGCAAAGTTACCTGAACGCCTAAAATCTGATTTCAGATTCTCTTTCCCTACCCCGAAATGCTCCCGGGACTGACTTTCGGTGTTGCAGCGCGTTCAAGCTCAGTCGCTGTAGATAATGAAAATCCAAACGCGGGACTCAAACACGAAGCCATTCCCACTTATTCCAGCAAACTTTCGAGATTTTCTGAAATTTGATTTAAGATTCTTGTTCCCTCCCCCTAGACGCAACTGTGGCCTCCTTTTGGTGGCCCTGCGCCTGCAAGTTCAGTCCCTGGGAGAGAGCATTATGGTCGTCCGGCGTTATCCGGCAAAGAGACGGAAATTTCTAAAATCCAATTTCTGATTCTCGTTTACTATGTCAAAATACATCAGAAACGCACTTTTCGGGCTTCAAGACTTTGAGGGTAAGTCCTTGTCACTGTCTGCGTAAAAGACAATCGTCGGAATTATCCAGCAAAGTTACTTGAATTTCTTTGATTGGAAATCAAATTCAGATTTCCTGTCTCGAAATACACCAGGGACCAAGATTTTGCACTCCAAGGCTGTTAAGGTAAACTCCTGCAGTGGTGTGTCTAAAATACGGTCATCTCCAGCATTATCCGGCAAAGTTGCGGATATTTTTTGGGACCGATTCGAAATTCAGATTTCACGCCCCGAAATACGCGGGCACTCATTTTTTGTGCACCTTGGACTATAAAATCTGCTTCCGTCGATATGGACGCATTACGACTTTTTGCAATTTCCTCGTTTTCCCGAATTCCTCGCATTTCCGACAGTAAAAAAAAAATGATATCATTAATTGAGATAAAAACTATCCTAAATTCTAAGTTAAACGAAACAATATGCAAAATTATATTAAGATCAGTTGAATATATTCGGTGTCCATTGGGGACACGGGATTTTTATATATAAACATATATATATATATATATATATATATATATATATATATATATATATATATATATATATATATCATTCAGAAAAAAAACTTTATATTGCATGTATGAGTAAAACGAGAGAAAAGGAATAAAATTTAAATGCATTATGTATAAAGAGCTACAGTTAAATATTTTTCGAGCTTTACTAATAATAAATATTCTTAATGTATGGATATGTATAAAAATGGAATGCAATACCGTAAGAAAGTAGAAAAAAATGCTAATTGAGTAAAAACAAAATTTTTAAGAAAATAGGTAACATTAAAAAATAATTAAATAGATTACATAAAAGCACTTTTTTTATCAGTTAAAAAAACCTTTTTTTAAAAAAAAACGTGTTCTGTATATGTTGTTTCACTGTTCGACAATCATAACTGTAAGCAAACAGTAGACAAGGAAGGAAGGGTACGATTTTGTTTTTTAACTAATTCTACTCTATGTGGCACGCGCATAGTGAAATACTGGTGATAATCCAAACAATGAACGTTATTTAAACTATGAAAATGATACACGATTTGATATTTTACTCTCCTAAATTCATCATCAAGGACCTAGGGAATCGACACAATGTTTTAGTTTCAAACTAATCTTATTATTGTATTCAATAATTTTTTAAGAAAATCAGTCTTACTGTAACAAAAACACTAGTTCTTATAAATTCAATGTTGTACGTCTTAAAAATGAATAAATTAGGTATTAAGAGACTAATATTTTTTTCAAAGCAAATAGAATTTAAGCAAAAGTAATTTATAAGAAAAGAAATATGTGTGTTTTTATCGTCAAATTTTGACTAACTTCTTAGCCGCCTTGTAGCTTAGAACTATAGTCGAATGACGAGATTGAAATGTGAGATAAACTTACCCTCTCCATGCTCCGCATGAATGAATCAAGAACATCTCACTTCGAAGTAATATACGGGCTATTGGTGATGAACCTCATAGTTTTGAACCCAAGTCAAGTGACTAAAAGACACATGAGCTAGGACCTCATTCTCCAAATTTCCACATTATTCCAAACATGAAAAGTTTGAGACGCGATAAGTTTAACGTATATAAGCGAGTCTTTAGTGCTGTCTCACGACTCACTCACTCTCAAACTCACGACTTGACAAAAGCAGTGAGGTTCACAAGTTGACCAACATACCCATCCGGCTGCCACCGTCATCCATATTCCACCAATGTGAGCATACGAAGCATTTTTATCAGCAATATTTACTACCTTATAAAGTTCTTTGAAATTATACATGGGACTATTAGTTACGAGTTTTTTGCTCTAGAAAACAGGCTTCTGCAGTCATTGTATAAAACCCACAAATTCGTTTTGCATACAGACATAAATTAGAACACCTTTATCACTAATTTGATTATTTAAATGAATTTTTGTTATATCCTTAGTTTACTGTTGTACATCGTGTTAAAAATAGTCGATTGTAACGGTACAATTATTATTTGTCGTAAAAAAAAGAAAAAAAGTAGTTAAATATCCAAAGTGGTCTGTTATTGATCGATTGTTAATTAACGTCACACTTTGAAGCTGCACGAGGGTTGTTAAAAAGAGACTTTATAATTCCGAACTGTGATCAAATGACGAGCACTATGCCTGAGCTTCCACTCGACTTTCTTCCACACCATGCCAACTTAAGCCTCAACAGATGTAACATGCATCAACCTCTCTACACGATAGCTCTTCAAAGGCACTAGGATACAAACTCATGACTCGAAAGAAACAACGCCATTTTCGATTTCGTAACCAAAAACCCTTTGTAACCACGGCCACCCAGAAAAAAGACCTTTTAGTTAATAATACTGAATTGCATTTAATAATAAAAAAATCCCATTTAAAGCGTGGCATAATTATATACTGCAAAACAAACCCATTTATATTAGAGTAATGATCCAGAAGTTTTAAGTTTTAAAACTTAATTTTAAAAATGTGTATTTAAATAAAAATCTTGTAAAATAAAGTTCGTTATTACTGAAAACATTCTATAACAAAGTGGCAATTATAAATGTAATATATTTGAAAGTTTTGAACGTCAAAAATTACAAAAATCTAGTTAATAATATTGTTATTGTCAAACCAGTTTTTCACAATTAAGTATATGTTCAAAAAAAAAAAAGGTTCAATTTTGTTTCTGTCTTAATTTAAATTTTTCCTAAAACAAAACAAATTTTCCTTCAAATCTTTTTTCACCCCCCACAAACGACCCATTTCTTACCATTTTAAATTCAAAACGTTCGCCAATCCAGATGAGCCAAAGAGAAACTCGGCAACCCCAAAGCAGGACAAACCCACCAATGAGAAACCTCGTGGACCAGGGCGCATTCGGGAGTAGTATCACGTTGTGTTGGAACGACCGCAGGAAGCCACTAATAATAAGGAGCCCCGCGGGAGGTCCTAAAGGGGGCCCCGCTGTCGTATTACTTACGATATGGAAAAAGTGAATCACAGCCCGCAATAGTTCACAACAGAAATATTACATTTATCCACATTTATACCCCAGTGACGTTTTAATAATCGGTAGGGGCGCAATTCCGTGGCTTGTAGCTCAAAGAACGGATGTGTAATACCGAAGAGTGTCGCGCTCGTATTGTTCGTAAGGGCTTAATTGCTTATATGGTGGTTATTCTTTTGATTGATTTATGTGCAGGACGCGGTTTGTTTGTTTCTTTCTTTTCCAGTTCTTCCTTCTAGACGTGGGAAAGGGGATCTATAAGCTTGTAATGTAGAGATGAGTAAATCTCCGAGATGAAAGTTGTAAAAAAGTTTTGGTTTCGTTTAGTGTTTGGGGTGTTCTCGTTTATGTGGAGCCCTAAATGTCAATTTTAAGAGATAGGGAATGTGCTTCTATATAAATATCAATAAAAATATTGATATCAGAATGCCTACTTGAGTCATAAGAGTTGATAATCTTTAGTTTTCTGATAAAGAGAAACTACTTCAGTTAACAAAATAATTTTAAAAAAGCTAAATAGAAAGTAGCAAAGATGTCATACACAGGAATTTGATAGTTTGAAAGCAAAATTTGCTTTAAATTTCTAAGTCCTACAATTTAAATTATTTTCAGGAGTCATTTGCTTAATATAAATAGTCTACAAAAAAAAAAGAAATGGAAGCTTACAACACATTTATTATAAGAAATATTTTACAATATTATAAGAAAGTTCATGCATAATTACCTCAAGGTTAACAAAGGAATTACAAGAAAAATATCAAGAAACTATTGTAGAATAATGTTTGGGGCTTAGTAGTCAAAACACAAAGTTTCAGTGAAAACCACGTCAACAACCCCATAATTTAAAATTAGGAGGCATATTTTCTGTGTTGAGTAAAGGGATCCTTAGCTTTAGCTGTTCTTTGAGTAAAGGGAAATTATACAGCCAGGAACATTCAACAAATAAATGTGTAAAAAACAAATTAGTAATTTTTATTCTTAAATAATTGTAAGAAATGCTTTTATTTTTTTTATACAGTACATCATTATGAGCATATAATATTTTAATTATGTTAGGATGTAATAATAATGATAAGATAAGAATTTAATCAGCGATACATCACACATACACATAGACAATTGTCCCATTGAAATAGATCACAATAATTAATTAGATATTTGACATCAATTATTCCTTAGTCATAATTAGAATAAATATAGATATAAAAATAATATCAAACTTTCAGTAAATGCTGAATTAGATTAAGAATTTTATAATATTGAGTTTTAAATGTACTGAAAGTGTGTGTGTGGTGTGCGTGTGAAATATTACAAATTAGCTCAAAATATCAAATAGACGTACTTATTAATTAAAGTATTTCACAAAAATTAAAATTAAATCAACGAATAAATACATATTAAAACATTTGAATAAAAAATTAAAAATTAATTTGATAGTAAAAGTCGAAAACATCACTTTCATACTGATTTTATTTATAAGGCACGTTTCTTTTCAATGTACGTATTGTGACTGGGAAACAACATTTACAGAATAATTTTCGGTTTGTTTCAATCTTGATCACTCACTCGCTCAGAGTTTTCGATGCATCTAATTGTCTTTGTACTAAGATCATCCTCATTTTATTGCTGTTATATTTTTTATAAAGTAGGATAAGGTTAGCTAACCAGTCATGTTTCTTAATTTTATAAATTTTAAAAGAAACTGTATTCTCTCTATGCATATATTCGAAACATTTACGAATGTGTTTTGACATTTCTTGTTTTTTTTTACAGTATCATTTTAACATAGGAGAACTTTAAGTTATCAATATTTTATCTATTTCTATAAACATGCACTTGCGTGTGAGCATTAAACGATTTTTCGTATGGTAATCTGCTTAAGGTATCCGACTACTTGCGACAACTTTTTTTTGAAAAAAAGGAAATATGGAGATCTTTTTGTGATTTTTATATTTATGTAGTATATTTTAAGGAAAAAATCCTAAAATTGGTAAAAGAAAAAAAAATTATTATTAAAATGGGAAAAACTAGTAAAAATGTACGAAAAATTACATAAACGGGGCCCGCTCTCTACAAAGATTTTATGAACAAATTCTCAATTTTTCAATTTTGATGTGTTACTTTGTTATTCCTGTTTGAAGTGATCTTCACGATAAGAAATATTTTAATTTTTACAAAAACTAGAGCACTTTATCTAAGTCATTATACGAAATTGCTTAAAAAAACATTGACTATATTCACATAAAGAGCTGCAAATTTTGAAATAAAACAGTTATTGATAAATCTGAAGATCAAAACACTTCTACTGTTATGCAGAATATAAGCAAAAAATTTCAGCTAATTATTTTCAAAACTTTTTGAGCAATCGCGGTCCCCGTTTGAGTTTTTCGAAAAAAACACGTTTCGCGTAAAACGCATTTTAAAGTTTGACATCTTGTGTAAAGTTATGGCATTTGATTTTACTAAAACGATTGTAGTTTTTGTTCTAGTGGAGGGAAAATAAAGTACTTGATATTGTTATTAAGTTAATAAAATGGTCTATAAAATAAAATCATAAAAAATTTTGCCAATTTTTGAAAAAAATCATGGTTTTAGGGTAGTCGGATACCTTAAGAGTTTATGTATAATTAAATTTCAACCAATAACATGCAAATTTCAGAAAGCTTGATAAAAGAGTATAATTTTAAAATTTCTTTGATTCAATTTAAAGGATTTATGCTTTTGATTTTCCTTTCATTAATTTTCGAACAATAATTTTTAAGTAAAAATGATATGTTGTTGAGCAATGTAAAAAAAATCAATATTAATCCTTACTATAAGTTATGCAGAAAACTAAATGAGTTGATTGCATATGATGAATATCATAAAACATTCAATCAAAACATAGTAAATTCATATATATTTCATTTGAACTTACATTTTTAATTTATAAACTTTTATTTGTATTTATTTATTTACTTATTTGCTTTTATGAGATACTAAATCAACATTATAATTAACAATATAAGATGTATTTCCTGCTATTGATTGGAGAAACATATAAGAAATTTTCGTTACTATTCTGCTCATGTAACAAGCATTATTATTTCAATAAATTAGTTTTAAAATTTAATTTAGGCATTTAATCCTGTTATTAATGAGTGCCTTTAATCTGTATATAAAGTTATCATAAAGTATCAACGGAACTTATTGTACGCAAGCAAATATTTTAGCTAATTAAACATAATAACTTGTAGCTTCAGTGGAACATCACTTTTGACTTGTAATGTTTAACTTTACTTATTAAAAAAATTAAAAATATATTATACTAACATTTCACTATAGAGTTTATACGCAGGACAAACAATTTACTGGATACATTGGGTGTCTCATTTGTAAATTAATTTTGTGTGTCAATATATTTTAAAATAATAGCAGAATAAATTCCACTAGTCAAAACTATACATTCAACTTTAACATTACGCGTTAACGTTTCAAATTTAACTGTGCTTAAAATGCATTAAAATTAAACTCAATCTACTAAGTACATATACATATAATATTTCTTCTCATACAAATATAATTTTATTCTGTGTAGAACAAATTAATCTCAAACAACAAGCCCTCGTTAAACTTTCAAAACATAAACAAATGACTGAATTTAATCCCTTAATAAATTTATCCATGTTCCCTATCTAAATAACGTATAATAATCCTTTAAACTGATAGAGAAAAATTGCCCAGATTTGTTCAAAAACCTCAACTCCATTCCCTTAACCACACATCACCATTATTTGTCTAAATCTTGTAAAATACTCTTCACAAAAGCGTCGACTCTCGGACTGTTGGCTATAACTAATGGCCATCCAGTCTGAAATTCTAATCCAACAAGGACCCAACACTCCACTGTGTAGTTATAGATTCCATATTTTGGAGGTGCAAAATGAGGATGTTTGACCTCCCATGCGCCCTGTTATCAATCACTCTGCATTATCTAATTGTTATCCGTTTAATCGTGGAGTTCAGGATGGAGATTACTTTCATTTATCATCTTGCAGGCAAGCATGCCACGTGACTTCCGGGTGGTCCTCAGCATCCGTCCATTCACAGAGGCTGGCTGGAAGAGGACGCACCTTTGAGTTTATGCAGATCGGGGGACTGATCTCTTCTTGTTTGGGAAGGGGCAGTTTGGTTGTAATATAATGGAGGTTGTGTTGTTATTGTACTTATAGAGGGCAGTGATTTTACTGCGCATAGATTGTGAGGGAAGTCGTCGATTTAGGATGAAGAGTATAATAGACATCAAAGACCCGAAATTAATAGGATACACGTTGTTTTTTTTTCACAAAATTATATTGAAAGTGAACATTTTTTAGAGTTTTAACCACAACAACAATTTTTTAAATAAATTGTTTCCTTTCGAATTTCGATGCATCTTTATATGAGATACAAATTGTAGTTTTGAAAATTTTGTTAAGCACATTTTTTGCTTTAATTTACTTCTAAAATCGTAAAGTTTAACAAATGATCATAATTTACTGTGTCAAAAGCTTAAGTACAGTAATTAATTGCTAGAGAAGACAAAAAAAGCTTAATATTTTATTAGAACGTTGATATACTCGGTATATCACAGTCAAGATCAGATTTTGAATCGTTTTCAGCTGGATTTTAAGCCAAGCATTCTCAATAGAGAATTTCAAATTAATTGATAAACTTACCATTTTGGTAAGCATTCTCCAGATGTTTTATAAGAAGCTAAGGTCAGGATGAAGTTCTGTCAGTTTTCAATCAATATTTTTTTACCTAAGTCACTGTGACATTGAGTTGGAATCATGGATAGATGCTTAAGCCCTTTTGAAAAGTCCAGTGCTCTCCAATTAAAGTTTCTCCAACAAGTAGCAAATGATTAGCAATTATATTTCTGCAGTACTTAAAGTTTCCATGGCATATAAAAAAATTGCAGATTCAATAAATGTTAGAAATGTCCAATCCTTGAAAGAAATTACCCCCTATACCATTACAGTACCACTAGTTGTCTACTAAATATGTCCTACTAATATTATGCACCAATATATATACCAATACTATGAAAACCCAACAAGGCCAGTTGATTTAAAAAGTAAATTATTGAAAAATTCAACTATTCTCTGTTTCTAAGAAATCGTCAAATTAATTAAATCATTTGAAAATAGAATTTATATATTTAAATTCAATCTTTTATACAGGCTTTTTTTAAAAAAAATAGCTTTGGTCTCTAAAAATAATTTTAGAAGTGAGTTATTTTCACAACATATAATTTCCATTCGTAAAAGAGGGTAGTTAAGTTCATATGTATATATAAATAGCTGAGGTTTTCATATTTTCATAAATTAAAAAAATAACTAAAATTCTCTTTAGAACAATTTTTCTTGAAAATTTTAAGAAAGAGAGCATAATTATATATATATGCATCAAATTTTTATTTATCTTTATGCAATCAATAAATATTATTTTATGTACTTGATAAATATGTAACGAAAATTCATAAAATTCAATTTGTTTCGCTAATTAATTACAGTGCACTCTATTGTATTGTTATTATGTAATAAAAGGATTTTATGATGTTCCATCAGATATTACTCTCCTTTTCTCTAAGCAGCATATTAGAATCAATTAAACTATAAAAAAATTTTGGAACATTTTGACGTAATGAATACTTATATACAGTTGTCTTTGTTCCCTTGGACTAGCAAAAATGTTTACGATCTGACATTAAACCTTATCACTGGACTCCGCGCAATCTTTTATCTTCTCTCGTGCGTTACCTTCAGAAGGAAACTGCATCACATTATCAGGTCTCTTCACGCTCATGTAAACAAACAAAAAGGTGTTCTGTAATAACAAACCATTATAGGTATAGCGGGAGAAAAATTTAACGGTTGTCGTTAAACGTCATTATCGCATAAAATAAAAGCTCTCATTATCATTATATTCCTTTGGAAAAGAAAAAAAATTATCAGCGCCAGCAAATTACTTGCGCTTCATTCGCAAAAACTGGAAAAAAATTTCACTAAAAAAATAATAATAATAAAACCTTCCTAATGTTTTACGCTTCTGGTGGGAGTAACACATTACTGGGAGATCTAATGGAGGAGGAGGGGTGTTATTTAAGGAACAAAAAAACTTAAGGGTATAGAGGGAGCCAAAACCGTTTTGTAAGTGCTTTAAACTCATTGAATTTCTGCATAATTGCACCTGATTTATCATCGGTTTTTTCCCCTCCTTCAAATGAATATTACTATCATCATTAACTAGCGTGGATGGGTAAGTGAGTCGATGATTTTTTTCCGATCTATTTAAATGAGCATAAAAACAAGAAAGAGCCCTTTCTATTTTTAAAAGTGTTAAAAGACTTAATTGCCAAACACACAATTTTCCGGTAATGACACCGAAGCTTTTCCAGACCGTTTTACTATTCATTTGAGTAAGAAAGATGCGTTGTGTGGAGTAATAATAATAAAAATAAGCGCCTAGGAAAAAGAAAGTAGAAAGGAGATGATAAAAAAAAAAGATCCCCCCAAAAGTCGATAGTAGAAAAAAAAAGATGCGAAAAAAAGGGGAAAATAATCTTTCTTTTTCCCCTAATTGCATTATTTTTATCTCACTCGCAGCCATTAAATTGAAAATGCGTAGAGAAGGCTACGAAAACTTTTACGCTGAAATGAAGGTTTTTTTTCCCCAAGCGTAGGAGGGGTTCGACGAAAGAGGGGTTGAATTCGAAAAGCCGGGAATTGCTTTTGCTTTTCGTTTTTTCTTTGTGATTTTTCTCTCGCACCTCCTTCCCGCTTTAGTTTATCGACTCCGGGAATTTAATTGATTGGCTTAAGCCGTTCCGAAAGACATCGAACTTGAAATAAAAAAGAATCGATTTCTCTAAATGAATTATCATCTCTCTTTCTGTCTTTGTCCAAAGACGCCCACCACCCAATCTTTGATCTATCTCCATAATAATTTATTCTTAAGTTTTTTTTTCTTTTTAATGTTTTTTAATTAAAAATTGCTTTTTTTTAACTGCTTTGGCATTTTCTCTACAATACTTTATTTGAAATTGAATTTATAAGCGTTTTACTATATTGTAAAGTAAACTATAGTCGATGCAAGAAAAATTTGATATAAAATCTATATATATTCTTTCCTAGAATTTCAGCGTAATTTTAAAATGTAACATTTTTTAAACATGCTCATTAATTTAAGGTATCCGACTACATTCGGAGACATGATTTTGCAAAAGTGTATAAATAGATAATATTTATGATATTTAGTGTCACTTAGATTAGAAAATATATGTAAAATTGTTTTAAGAATAGTATTACAATAAAAAATTATTTAAGTACAATATTTTGACAAAAAATGAACATAGAATGACCCCTTTTCAAAATATTCTCCTTTTGTGAAAAATGCATCTATTACAATAATATTTCGCCAGTATATAGCTCAGACCTCTGTACAGAGCCTGAACTAGAATTTTTGAAATATATAACTTAGAAGTGGGTTTATCCATATTTTATGACAACAGAGGGGAGAAATTTTAAGAAAAAAAAACGCCGATAATTATTTCAATTTCTTGTAACTCTGAAAATAATGCGAATTTTTCAAAAATAATAGTTGAGCCTCTTTATAGAGATCTGAGCTATATACTGGCAAAATATTATTATGATAAAAGCATTTTTCACAAAAAGAGAACATTTTGAAAAAACGTTATTCTAAGTTAATTTTTTGCCGAAATATTGTATTTAAATAATTTTTTTTTCTCAAAATGTCCTTAAAACAATTTTATACACGTATTCTAATCTAAGTGGCATTAAATATCCTGAAAATTATCCATTTATGCGCTTTTTTTAAATAACGGTTCCGAACGAAGTCTGATACCTTAAGAAACAGTGAAAGGAGGGAAATCTATTAGTTTAGCTGTAACTAAAAATTCTTGATGATCTTTACTTTACCTTTTCCTTACTTAGGGTTCGCGATGGAAAAAAAATGCATAATTCAATTGAGAGAAATGTCCAACATCATGCATTTTTCAAATATGATTTTGTTCTTTAAAGTAACATGGATTAAATAGTTATTTCATGTATTATTATTCTTGAGAGTACAAGTGATAATATCTCTTCTGACACAATTTCAAGAAACAAATGCAAGTGATTGATTGTCCGAGTTTAAATAAATGCTTCAGCAGGATTTATAAATGTGTATAAAGCTCTTATTTTAAATTGTATTGTATGCAATCATCAAAAGTTAATTGATCATAATGTAATAATCTAATTCAAAAATCAATATTTCGTATGAAACTTTTATAAAGCAGAAATGTGGTCATTTTAAAATAAAGTAAATCACAAAAGTTATCATAAAATTGATAATTTTAAATAAGGAAGCATTAAAATTTGAATCAACTTTATAGAAACAGAATTGGTTATTTTGATCCACTAGTTAAAATGAAACTTATTTTAAATGTGTTTACATATTTTAATATATTTTAAAGAAGTTGTATTATTTTTGCAGTACATGTTATTTTAATAGAAGTTAAACGAGGAAACATTCTTATTATTTTTCAATTTTAGCTACTTTTTTCCTTAAAAATAAAACAGCATCCCTGATATTGTGATAAAATTTAGAATAAATACGATCAAAACTAACTTTTTAAATAATAAAAAAATCGTGAATTGAAAAAAGTGACAAAAAGAAATTTTATGCTCAGTAGTATAATAATTGAAGCAAAATGATAAATGAACACATTTTCAGCAGATGCAATTTAACTTCTTCAAAACCAGCTTAAATAAACATTTCTAAATTAAAGTAAATAACTCTCTTTTTGCATAATGTCTCTTCCACCTAATATTTTATATCTTTAAAAAACACGAAATAAATTATTAATCATTATAAGATAGATTATTAACAATTTTTTTCGCATTGATCTCTGTTCCTCATTCTGTATGGGCAAATCAATTTATCGGCTGAAGCTAAAAAAGTGTGATGCAATAATAAAAATTGAAGCGTATTAATCAATAATTATAAAACATCATAAATGTATTATTATTTCAATAGTTTTTAAGTAACAGTTGTACATGTTTTTCTAAATAACCTACCTGACAGGGGTTTTTTGTATTATCAAGAATTTATCACATTCAGTAAATATATATAATTTGCCATTATTTTTCCAAAATTATATTTTGTTTTCTTCAAAGTAGTTTTAAATTCCAAAATCTAATATTTCGGTTTCACAAGAAATTTAATCTGTTTCAATTTAGTCTTATTTTTTAGGAGAAAAAACATCTCAGTTTTTCCACTATACTTACATCTATTGCTCTTTTAAAATTTTGAATTTTATGTATCTGAATGAGAAGTTACAACAGTTTATATAATAAATGTTTCAATGGTGTCCTATGTTACTAAATTCAAACTTACCTATATGTATTCAGTTAATTCGACCTGGACAAGCGAAAGCAATATGAAAATAAATTATAATTTGTTAGTGGAATAGACGTAATAAAAAAAAGTCATACTAAACCTTGGAAATTGTAACATTTGTTTTCGGCATGCAATTAATTTTTCTTCTTGCACATCTAATTTCTAAGTAGGAAAAAAAAAGGCGCTTCTCTTCGATTTTGACGAGTGTGGCACGATTGGACCATGATCACATATATGTGAACACAGTGGTGCACACAAGGAGGGGCGTCCTAGGGGTCCGGAACTCCCCCCCAAAGCCCTTGATTTTTTTTCCGATTGATTATAATTCTAAGTATATAGTACGTAAAATTTAATTAAGTATTTGTAGTTAATGATTAATTTTATTAGTTAATGCTAATTATTTACTCAATAACTAGTTTTTTACTGTTTTTTGTTCCCGAAAATCGACAAAATCGAAAGGAGCATGATGCAAGAATGATGGACTTTCGACCCTGGACACCTCCCTTGAAAAATTCCTGTGTGCGCTACTGCGTGAACATGATCGTGAACCGGTTAAGCAGAAACAAAAAGGTAGAACAAAGCTAGTAACTAAAACTTAAAACACGTTCTTATAATTATTATTTAGCTTGCAATTCCATTAGAGTTTTAAAAAGAAAAGAATACATGCACATTTCGATAAAAACTACTGTTTCATCGAAAAATCAATTTTGACGATTTTGTATCCTCAGTAGGATTATACTGTATTGCCATATTTATTGAAAAGGTAATGTGTTTATTTGAAATGAAATATATTCCTCAAACAATTTTCTTACTCTTTCCTTTTCATATTAAAAGAAAACTTCAAAAATTATTCTAGAAGTGTAATTTTTAACTCAAATTTGATTAAGAAAGAAAGAAATTTTTTTATACTTTAAATTTCATGGCTATGAGGTAAAAGACGATAAATCATTCTATGTACGGAATATCAAATTTAGAATGCCTACAAAAATGTCGAAAACAATTAGGAAAATCTTTATAATTTTGTTTTCATAAAAAATCAAATAGTGGCAAAGCTAAGTGAAAATTTAAATAAGATATTTTGCAAAGAGAAACTGAATTGTAATAACCTCTAAAATTAAACACTGATCAATCAAACATTTGCTTATCCAATCTCTTACCCGATTCCTTTAATTTTAGAAGTTAATTAAAATTTTATTTTTCATTTTCACAAAATAATTCTCAAATTCATTATAGATTTACATTGAAAAATTCGAGTTAAACATGCTAGTTAAAGATAATTCTATACATTACAAATATTTCTAGAATGTTTTCATAAATTGGTGCATTTAACTTATAAAAAAATAATTAAAATACTGATAACTTTTTTCAACTCTTTGAAAATACCCACGAAAATACACACAAATAAGTCTGGGCTGATTTAGAAAAAAGAAGAAAGATTCGGGGAAAATAAAGGATAAACAAGAATATAATAACAATTACAAAAAATGAAAAATTTAATTAGTTTCAGTACTCATTTAAAAATATCAATACTATTTTGTGTTAAGCTATAGGAAAAACTACTGTGCTTAGTTATACTTAAATGTGTTAAACTATATTAATAATCCAAAACAATAATACTTTTAAAATTAAAAGTAGGTGGCATAGTAGACATTTTTTAAATGTCATGATATTCTATACAATAAAAGTGCATATTCGTGAATTTCACAGGATTAATTTTGAGTAAAAATTCCGATTGTAAAACAAAAACATCGGAGGGGGGAAGGAAGATAAATATATATATTCTCTACTAATAGAATTTTTTATCACTAAATCCACTCGTATTTAATTTCTCTTAAGCAGAATAAATCGAATTTTTCCTGAAATCAAAATATTAATAAATAAAAAAAAATTAAAAAGACTCCAGACGAGATTTTCTCATTAGATTCGGTAAAAACTGTTCCCACAAAAGCTTTCCAAAACCCTCCACTCCGGTTTTCTTCTGGAAAAATTCGAAAAACGGGAAAAGGCGCCTTTTAACTCGCCGCAGCCTATTAGAAAAGAGAACGAAGACGAGGAGGAAGCGACTATTAGTGTACAATAATAAAGGTGATTTAGATTAATTGACTTTGAAGCACGCTTATCGTGTCATAAATTACAGACTCCCGGGCGACGAAACTGTTATCGAAAGTAGGGGGTGGGAGGGACCATCCTCCCTGCCCCCCTTAGATGGTTTACCCCTTATCGCTGGCAATTATGATAACGAAAACGAGGCAGTTTGTTCATTAAAAGGACGAAAAATGCTATACTTGCTGACACGGGTTTCAGTCGAAGACAATGCCCAAACAATAGGGAGTGATTAATTTGGGCGATAAACAGAAAATTATCCTTGGACCTCTCGTCTGTGTACAGTAAAGAGCATCATTAAAATTTCGCACCCTAAAAGGCTGTGAGCTGTAGTTTAGTACTTGACATATTATTTTAATTACTGGGCCTCTGTGCGGAGAAGCAGAAATGCGTATCTCTGGATTTCGAAGAATAGGGAGGTGGGAATTAAGGATGAAGAAACACAATGCGCCCTCTAACAATTGGGAAGTGTAGATTGTGATGTGTTTGTTAAGAATTGTTTTGATTTTTTGGTGGTTTGGGAAGTAGAGTTTTGTAAATGCGAGAGGACCTTAAGTTGGCTAGAAAAAGCAGTTGATCTCATGTCTTGAAGTGCTTGGTTATCGGCATATCAATTACGTAAATAAGAATTCGAGTTTTTATCTGTGCGTATTTTTAAATTGAAAATAATAATTTTGCGAAGAAGAAAGTTATGCAACATAAGATTAAAATAAATGTTAATTAATATTGCTTTTATACACCTGTACAATAAAAAGGAGTCGTTAATAACAGTAAATTTCATTCTCAATAAAACCGTCCTATAAACAAATATATTTTAATTTTATAAAAGTTTTTACTCAGAGACTTACTTTCCTAAGGTATAAATAATTATAACATTTTTAAAAAATTAAGTAAAAATATGGATTTTTTTACTTATATATAATTTGAAACTATTGCTATAAGAACAAAAAAAATTATTTGTATCTAATGTTAAAAAGCAGATGAGAATTCAAACAAAATAAGAAGTAAATTTTTAAAGATACAAAGATTTCCTTATATTAAAAAAATTTCTTGTATCTATAAGACGTAGATATGTATATTATACAAGTAAAATTAGTGTTAAGGAATTTTTATACATACGATTCTTTTTTCCTTTAAATGGTTGCGAGAGAAAATCATAAAATTTCTAACTTGTACATCGTATTAATATGATATAGAGCAAAGAATTCTTAATGCGTGTTTCTTTTATGTAAATTTGATTTAAGAAGCAGTCAAAATAGTTAGAAGTATAATTATTTTCCATTTATAATGTTCATTTAAATTGCCCTTATATATATTAGGTTGGGGGAAAAATCCATTATTTTTGCATGAAAATCCAGACTTTATTTAACATGCTTCTGGTTGTCCGATTTAGATCAAATATTCACCGTTTTGTTGCATAATTTATTGCCATTTTAAAAGTAGCTTTATAATGCCTCTCTCATAGAAGTCTTGGCCCTTATTGGCGAAAACATCTAATAACAGATTTTCACAATCTTCTCTTGATTCCGATTTCTTTTCACTCAGGAAGTTTTGCAACGCGAGAAAAAGGTAAAATCGCTGGTGCCAGGTCCGGACTATATGGTGGATGCAGTAAAACTTCCCAACCAAGCTCCCAGAGGTTCTGGCAAGTCACTACAGAAGTGTGTGGCCTGGCGTTGTCCTTATGGAACACAACACTTCTTCTGCTGGCCGATTCTGACAATTTCAGATCAATCGTTAGCTTCAAACAATCCAGTTGTTGACAGTAGAGATCTGAATTTAGTGTTTGGCCATGCAGAGGCAACTCCTAATAAATAATTCCTTTTATGTCTCACCAAATGCACAGTAGAACCTTCATGGCCGTTAGTCCTGGTTTGGCCACCGTTTGAGCAAGCTTCACCGCACTTTGACCACGATCGTTTTCGCACAATATTATAGTATGTGACCCATTTCTCATCCCCAATAACCATCCTTTTAAGAAATCAGACGATTTCATTCCGTTTGGCCAAGGTTTCGCAGATGGAAAATTGATCCATCATGTTTTTTTGGTGTTAATTGGTGTGACACCCAAACATGGAGCTTCTTTTTGAATACAACTTCTCACAAATGGCTTAAAACTGTCTTATGGTCAATCTTTAGCTCCTGTGCGATGCTACGACTACTAACATGCCGGTCAACTTCGATTATTTCTGTGATTTTATCGACATTTTCGACGACGGGCGTGCCTGTGCGAGGTGCATCTTCAAAATCAAAAATACCGGAATGTAATCGACGAAACCAAAATTGCGCGTAATTAACTGTTACGGTATCGGGACCATAAACACCATTTGCAATTTCAGCCACCTGGCTTGCATTTTCGCCTTTATCAAAGAAAAATTGTAAAATGAACCGAATTTTCTCTTTGTTGACTTCCATTTTTAACACCTTGTAACTCACAACTGAATAGACAAAACAAAAAAAATTAAAAAATTTTTAGTGTAAAATGTCATCTTAACAACGAACATAAATTTTAAATTGCTTAATAGATACTTCACGAGATATCGACATTACAGCCATCTACCGAAAAATAATGGATTTCTTTTTCCCCAACCTAATATATTTGAGCATTTTCGTGGTTTTTAAAAATAAGATTATGGAAACAGAATTCTAATTTTAATAATACTTACGGTGATATAGTTCAGAAATCAAGTGCTTGAATTTATTTTTCTTCCTCTAATTACTCAATACAATTATGATTCCGTTGTAAAAGTATTATATATATGCGGGTTACTTCAGCAAATAATGTTCACCAAATCAGCAGTCTTGTGCTAACCTTTTAAGGGAAAGAAATTGTTTTACCCAAAAATATGTCTGGAAGAAAACCAAATGATGATGAAATGGTTCTATAAATAAACAGGGCAACCTCACAACTCTGGTAATAATTTTATTCTACTTAAATGTTTCTTTGAATTCCTGATTTCACAAGAATCACTAAAATGACATTTATGGATCATTAAACGTTGTTTATTTTTTTTCCAAATTTTATTTTAATCTAATACGTACTTTAAATGCAAAGTATTACTATTATAACATATTTTTGAAATTTAAATTCATGATTAGTTTATTCATTATACATTTGAAAAAGGATCAGATACAATTTTTCTTGAACAATTTTATTTGCCCAGGAGTTATTGTTTAATAGCTTCTTGGCGAAAAAATAATAATGTATTTGAAAGCATTTCGAATGAAAAAAAAACATTCTTAGAAAACAGAATGTAATTAAAGAAACCTTAAAAAATACTAAGTCAGCGTTTCTTAAACTGGGGAGTAGGCCTTCCCCCCTAGAGGAGCATGATAACTCTACGGGGGGGGGGAGAGCATATCGAAAAGTCAAAAATAAATCATTTGAAATAATTATCAATTTACTGAAAGGAATTAAAACAAAATACAATCTGACATAATAAAAAATAAAATACACATTCAAACTGATATAATATAAAAGGTGTTTTTTAGAGGTATAGAAAATTTAAATTGCAATAAAACAACGATGTATTATTCGATTGACATGAATTTTTTTTATTCGAAAGATAATCTTGTGGTATTACATTTTAAATATGATTTTTGGCATATGACTGCCACAGCTGGCTCGGATGTAGTCCAATCTGGACGTCCAATTTTCGATGACTTTTTCCAACATTTGTGGCCGTATATCGGCAATAACACGGCGAATGTTGTCTTCCAAATGGTCAAGCATTTGTGGCTTATTCGCATAGACCAATAACTTTACATAGTCCCACAGAAAATAGTCTAGCGGTGTTAAATCACAAGATCTTGGAGGCCAATTCACAGGTCCAAAACGTGAAATGAGGCGGTCACCAAACGTGCCTTTCAATAAATCGATTGTGGCACGAGCTGTGTGACATGTTGCGCCGTCTTGTTGGAACCACAGCTCCTGGACATCATGATTGTTCAATTCAGAAATGAAAAAGTTAGTAATCATGGCTCTATACCGATCACCATTGACTGTAACGTTGTGGCCTTCATCGTTTTTGAAGGATTCCACCAGCCCATAAAGCGCACCAAACAGTCAGTTTTTCTGGATGTAACGGTGTTTCGACATACACTAGTGGATTAGCTTTACTCCAAATGCGGTAGTTTTGTTTGTTGACGTAGCCATTCAACCAGAAGTGCGCTTCATCGCTAAACAAAATTCGCTTATGAAAATCGGGAACAACGGCAATCTCGTTTTGGGCCCATTCGACGAATCTACGCCTTGCTTGATGATCGTTTTGATGAATTGCCAAACCAAACTGAGAATAAATCACTTGACAGCTGTTAAATCGGTCGCCATCTTGGAAAGTAATGCCAACTTAAACTTCTATACCTGAAAAAAAACACTCTTTACTTATAAATGTATCAGTACTGCACAAAATATATTTGATAATTATAATTTACCAATACTATATTAAAAACTAGTTTAGTAATTACTAGTGACTTCCATGGACTTGTCATGTTCAAAATTTAATACTTGTCTTGATAACTTGTATTGTATGGTTTGTAATTAAAGTCTTATATTGTAGCTTTAGCGTCAGAGTACAATTATTATTGCATTGATATTGTAAGAGGAGGGGGCGGTGATCATTTTGACTGCAAAATTTTGTTGCAAATATTGAAAGTTTGAAAAGCTCTGTTCTGAATCCTCTGGCACAAAAAGACATACGATGGAAAAACAACCCAAATGCTATAATCTTTGTTGAAAAAGGTAGGTACCTGTTTATAATATTTTTTTATTCAAAGGAAAAAGATGGCTATTTTTAGCATTTACAGATGAAATATAGAATTCTTTGAAGTAAATTAAAATAAATCGATTAAAAAATAAATAGGTAGTATGAATATTATACTTTTTATATACTTATCAAATCAGAATTTATATATCTAGGCATCGAACTATTTTTTGCGTATAAATTTTTTCCAGGCAGCTTATTTTATATCTTTAATTTCATCAATAAAAGATTGTCTTATGTAGCACTTTGAATAAAATTTGTTTTTAATTCACAAAAAATTGGGAAATAAGCACAGTTTGAAATCTTGTGGTGGAACGCACTTAACACTATTTTTCTTTAATCATCAAATATTTCACGATTCCATAAAACCAGGAAACCAGGCTTTAAATGGTTTTATGAAAAGAATTTTGAACTATTGATTTCATATATACAAAGAAATCATTAAAAGATGATACCATGCTCAATATTCTTTTTACGCTAAAAAAAACCCATAATTGATGCAAAGTAAAAAAAAAAAATTAGGCATAGAATATTAAAAATAAATAGTTTTAAACTGTATAAATAAACTTTTTAATATTTAATATTTTAAAATATCTGTCAAGGATTCAGAAAGAAAGAAAATATTTTAATGAAGCAAAAAGAGAGAGAAATGAATTAGTATATATTAATTTTAATGTTCTAGGGATTTATATCAAACAATTTCAGTTGAAGGGAATGTTTTACAAAACTGTTGGAAAAAAATTATAAAATTTTTTTTCCACAACAGAAACTCTTAAAAACTACAAAAAAAGTCCATAAGACAAGGAATTGCTTCACTATTAATAATCGGAAATTAATATATAATAATAAATACCTTACGATTGTTGCATATAAAGTAAAAACATTGAAAATTATGTTTGGTGGTTAATTTTGAAAATCTAAAACAAAAATCTGATTTCTGGTCCTGAACAGTGAGAACCAAATAATTAAACTAGAATAATAGTAAAATTGTTTTAAGCAAATGTGTAGAATTTTCATACTTTGAAAATCAATTTAGAATTTTAGTGTTTAGAAATTTAAAAAAATTTCTGTAAAAGATAATTCTCGTTTTGAATTATTTAAGTATAAGAAATCAATGATAAAAATTACAAAAGAGAGAGAGAGGGAGAGAAATTTATGTAACAAAGGAGATTAACTTTTAGATCATTCTGTGCACTTCAAATCTTTAAAAAGTGTTATTTTTAAAATTCAAAGCAAATTCTTAAATAAAACTTTTCTTAACAAAAAAAAATCCGCGTTTTTTTTTTAATCAAGGAAAATTTTTTTTTGAATCTCCTCAAAATTACTTTCTTATCAAATTCCAAGGGCTGCGGTAGCCCAGTGGTCAAGGTATCGGATCATGGCAGGCATGTCATGAGTTCGAGCCCAGTACCTCTACAGACCCGCCGTGTAGGGCAGCGATGCACGTTAAATCTGTCGAGAGCTGAAACGTCCTCCCGTTGATGTGGTGTTGTAGTTAGAAGAGGGGGGTGCCAGCTCAAGTGTCGTCCACGTCACTTGACCATGGTTCAAAATTACGTGGTCCGTCACCAAAAGCCCTCGTGTAGATAAAACAGTGCGACGCTAATATTCACTCACTCACTCACACTTATCAAATTTCATGCCATGTAATTTACTTTATCATGAATATATCTTCTTGTTATCACTTATTAGCATACATTATTTACAAATTTATAATTAGGAATTCAAGGACAATTTAGATAATTTTCTATGTAGAAAATTATAATATTCTAAAAATAGATATTGTCTAAAAAGGTTTGTTTAAAAATGCATGCTTATGTATCTCATAAATTTAATTCAATCTAAAACACACAAATATTTCTTAAATTTTGAGACAACTATTTTTAACATTCTGAAACGTAATTAGTCTCTTTTGTAATTTCTTATTACATTATTTTTATGCATAATTTGTATACTTAATAGCAATCGCTTAAATCTTTCCTTTTAAAGAAAGCACAAAATTAAAATAAAGTATTTTAAATAAACAAAAAATGTTTCTATAATCTTATGTTCTAATTATTTATTTCCCATTTACCAAATTATCAGATTTCCTTAATTTAGCTGTTTTCATTCAAGAATAAAATGCTTAAGCTGACGTATAACCTAACTAATGTAATGAATAATTCATTTTACGTTGCAACTCGGAAGCACAGAATTATTAATGCGATTTTAATGAAAATCTATGTTTTTTTCTAAAACAGAAATGATGCCAGAAACGCTACCCATCAGATTTTAGTTTCCTTACATAGTTTTAAAAAATTTTTATGAAAGGAAAAAAAAGCATTTTCTTCCACCATTTGAGTTTATACATATTTACGAAAACACATTAAATGACTTCAAATGAAACCCTTTTGTTTTTGCTCTTTTTTTTTTAATATCACAGTTGGCTCAAACCTTCAAATCAAAATTCCTCCATTTTAAAACTGATGATGAAGTCTTCGGTTCAACGCTTCGGTAAAGGAGAAAAAAAACGATAATAAAACCGTTGCCAAACCAGTGAAATAAACTTCTTTCTAGAATATAAATAAGCACTCCAGAAAGTGCTGGAGTCCCAACCTCACTGAAAATTTACTTAAGCGTCTCTAGAGCCACCTTCAAACGTCCATAAATTTTAATGACTCAACTCGCGTCGTCTGTTCTTCATTCCGCTCTCTCCCGTTGGAAAATCAGTCAACGGGCCCTGACACCCCTAAATGGTTTATATATTTATTTATTCAAATGTGGGATTACTCCTTTAGAGAAGAAGTTTTTCTCCTCGAATTTGGTCCCCTCTCCAGTTGGTGGTAGAGGAATATTTAAATGCATTAGGACCGTTTGAAAATGTATATTGTGCCACGGAGACAACTAACATTGAGGAGGCAGGACCCTTCGTTAAACTCCTGTTTGCATATGTGGAAAATTTCCGAAGTTATTCTAGAGAAAAGGGTTGTATGTAAAGAAGGTAGCTAAAGCCAGTGCTAAAGGGGGTGTGAGAGAAAAAACGGAATGGGATTTTCTCTCTTTTGGGAAGAGTAATGAAGTGGTAGTCTGCGGATGTTTTAGAGATGGTGCTGCATTATCGAATGCAGTTTTGCATTGGATACTGCCGAAAAAGTTGATACCGTTAAGTTGGGAAAACGTTTTCGATAGGGTGAGAAAGGAACAGTGGTTCGATGGAGTTTTATTAACGTCGTTTAAACGTTGAAGAACTTTTTATTCCGAAAAATACTTAAATTTTATAAATACTAGTTATTATTCATTTTGTTACTTTGAAAAATGTCGGACGGAAATTCGAAAAGTAAATTTCATATTTTCTCTTAAATAGGACATAAAATAAAATTTCTGTAGCAACATTAAATCTGCACCATACCTAGTAATGGAACAGTTCGAAATGTAACACGCTTCCACGAAAATGTCTTTAAAAAGAAAATGTTCTCTAAAAATGCAAAGAGTTTTTAACAAAAGTATGTTTCCTCTGAAATCTTTTCATAGAATTTATGTTAGATATTTCAGATTTCCTATATTGAGAATCAATGTATCGGGTCATACTTATACGTTCTCAAAATATTAGGTCAAAACGTGTTTAATGAATAATGGTTTTCTTCTAAAAAAACATGTCACTGTTCTTTCAAAGTGGCTGTGGTATTTAAGGAAAACAAATGCCATAATGAAGGTAAATTAGTTTTACTTCAAAGTTAAAAAAATTATTCCGTTATTTTCATTTTTTAAAATACTTAATCGTGATGCAAAATATTTACTCAATCGACTTCAACGTTCAGTCGACACACAGGCATTCTTGGAAATGAGCAGGGCGATTGGCTTGCAAAGGCTGCCACCAAGCGCGTAATTAACATTGTCGTTAATATTCCTAAATCATTTTATAAGATTATGAAAGAAAGAATGGTGCAGTATTGGAACCAAGAATATCTCATTTCAAACAAAAGGAGCTGAACAAAGAATTTTTTTCCAACCATTAATAAGAGACTGTCCCCTGCCATCTTTTTTTTATTAATTCCAAAGTAACCTAATTTCTAACTGGTCATGGTAGCTTTCAAAGCTACTTGAACAAATTTAATTTAGTTTCGTCATCTGAATGTAATTGTAATATTGGTGGCGAGGTAAATGTAGAACATGTGCTCCTTCTGTGTTTCAAGTTTGAAAGAGAACGAAATATCCTGAGACTGACTTTCAAGGAACTTAATATAAATTGTCCTCCGAATCTTCACCAACTTATTTCCATCAGAAGTACTTTTAAAAAGTTCTGTGGATTTGTTGTAAATAATTGTAATCCTTCATAAACTCAAAAGATTTTTTTCCTTCTTTCCATTGTAATGTGTACATAATACTTACTTCTATGAGTTCCGTGTGATACTTTGTGGTGCACAGGGATTCTATATCTGTTTTCAACAATGAATAAATAAAAATAATCGACTTCAGATTTAGGTCATGATTAATGTAATGTATAAGGATTTATAATTGTTAATATTGTTAAAAGTTATTCAAAAAAATTTAGTTAAATTAAATATACATGGTAAACATATTAGTTACTATAGCACACTATTTCTCATTTAGTAAAAATAACATAAATTTGAAGTAATGTAATTCGTATCTAAAACGCTTTCAATATCCTATCTTAATTTGTCGTATTACTTGAAATCATTACTTATTACAGGTAGTGAAAAAAGAAGTTGTTAAATGCTTAACCGATCTTGTATCACAACGTTGGAGAAACTTATCACACACACAATTTATAAATATCTGAATGAAGTTTGAGAGAACTAAGATGAAACAAATGTTTTCAACATTATTTTCCCCCATTTTAATCTATCGAGAAAAATATCGCACAGCGTTTTTGTAGAATTTAAAAACATGGAGTTAGATTAACATTTTATTTCCATCTATACCTAAAAAACTGCGTGGCCGCGGTAGCCGAGTGGTATAGGTATCGGACTGTGGCTTGCTTTGTCACAGGTTCGAGCCCAGTACCACTAAAGACCCGCCGTGTAGGGCAGCGATGCACGTTAAATCTGTCGAGAGCTGAAACATCCTCCCGTTGGTGTGGTGTGGTAGTTAGGAGAGGGGGTGCCAGCTCAGGTGTCGTCCACGTCACTTGACCATGGTTCAAAATTACGTGGTCCGTCGCCAAAAGCCCTCTTGTAGCTGAACAGTGCGACGTTAATATTCAATCAATCAATCAACCTAAAAAACTGCCACTGTATCAATAAAAATTTCCGACTTGCATTTCTAATCCAGTATGATTTTTACATAATAGGCCCATTGTCATATCATTCATCCTTATGCACGAAATATTAACAAATATTTAGTCTTTCTTGTTCATCAAAAAGGTTCAGAAAGGTTCGAAATAATTGTGTGAGAATGTTTATTAAGGTCGCATTATAAAGCACCACGAAGGCTATTAGTGACGGATCTCATACTTTTGAACCAAGGTCAAGTGACGAAGGGGACACCTGAGCTTGCCCACCCTCTCCGAACTATCATACCACGTCAACGTACCTCAATGGATTAATGCCTTGACTCATTTAACATACATCAGCCTTTCCACATAAAGGATTTTCATTTACACTGGGTCCCAAACTCATGATACGCCATCCATGCGTCCGTAACCATGATTACTAGCCTACTGTGATCCCATAGAAGAAGTTGAAATCAAATCCATTATTTCAACATCAACCAGTGAATGGAAACTATGCTCAAATGCTATTTTGTCTAGTATCATCCGTATAGTATTTTCTTAAGACATTTTCCCCCTATTATCTTTCATAAATAATGTATAATTATCTTATATTTCAATGTATAACAACCAATTGGCTAAAATTTTAACTATGAACCTTATCAATATCAACCATAATATCCAATAACAATCTGCACTGATCATCTAAAATTAATTTAATTCAAAGGGTTTGAATCATTATTTTCATTCTGATGTACCTAATATCCATTACCAAATAGCTTTCAACAAATATTTTCCCAATTTATTAGAATAACTAAATTCACCCCATTCTCAATCAATTCCAATTAAATGCATATCTCCAATACTATCCAATTGAAATTAAGCCTGCTGTGTCCAATATCTCCCCATACGAAACAGCGTCCAACAAGCCTCTTCTCTTTATTCGCAAAGAGGTGCGTGTGTATACTGGGCAAGTGCTAACGGAATCGCTTCCGCCAATTACCTGGTCTCCAACTCGAAGGAAATGAAGTGCCAGAGGGGTGAGGTAATTTGTTTCCAGAACTTGCCCTGCGGAGATTAAGTGATTACCACCCTTTCCCTCCACACTCGTTGGAATGTCACTCCGTAGAACAGGACAACCCTTTTCCTGATAGGCAAATGCGTGCGCCAAGAAATCACCTGAGATAGGATGTTGGAATGGGGGGGAAACTGTTTTCTATATAGTTTTAAAAATACTTTTTTAATACATTTTTAGTTTTTATGATTAATGTTAAGGGATATTGAATTTATGTAACGATTTTTCCCAATCGTTATTGTTAAGGTCATGGTATGTAATATTTAAGTATTTTAAAATTTTCTTTTTTGAGAATTTTATGGTTATATGGATTCTAAATGTTATACATTTTGCTAATGATTCTATGCGTTGCACATTTTGTTACTGATTTTAAATGCTATTCAGTTATAGTTAGTATTATAAATAGATTTCTGATTTGTTTATTTCATCTTAACTTTGTTAACATTTCTGCTTTTTTATTATTTTCAACCTATTTGTTCCATAATTATGTATACAGAGAAAAAAACTTCTGCTCAAGAGTTTATTTTCTAGGCATAAGCAAATACTCACAAGAATTTTTTTTGTTTAAGAAGTGAAGTATGTTTCGAATAATTTGAAACTTATATTAAATCTTTATTATTCTAGTTTTAGTATTTGAAAAGTACAATATGATGTGGGTTCTGACTAGTCAACTTCGATGGCTTTCATTTAAGGTATCCGAACACGTTGAAAATGACTAAATTCGGTCAAGACAGATACTTTTGTTTCCTCTTTTATTGAATAGAGCTATCTTTTGGCTTTACAAAACAAATTTTGTTTTATTTCTGCTCTACCTAGAGGCCAAGCTACAATCAATTTTATTAAGTTAGAAAAACCGGAAGTGGGTCTTTGATCTACCAGAAGTGGGCATTTAAATTACTCGAAATCTATCATGGCGAGTCTGATTACTCAAAATATTACAAATGTATTTCTATAAAAAAAATTTTGAACCTGATATTCATGCTATTTTCTAGAGAATGTACTAAAATATTTCTTATTGTATGAATATTTTTTGAGTTAGGGCTTGTTATTTTTAATAATGGTCTCATAAAGAATGTGATTTTCTTATGTTTACTCAATCAACTCTAAAATTTTCAAATTTTAATAAAACATTAAAATTTTAGTACATTCTCTAGATAAATGCATCTATATTGTTTTGGTAATACTCTTACTAATATAAGTTTATTACTTTTTTTTAAAATTGCTTTGAAGTTTTACAAAAATGTTGCTAAAATTTCACTTATAATTGTGATTTCTGTGAAATTTAGGCAATTTATTTTAAATATTGTTAGTTAAATATTAGTATTTATTGGTATTGAGTCCTAAAAAAGCCTTTATAATGTTTAAATATGTTATTTTGTTAAAAAGTGCTCCGAACGTGTTCGAATACCTTCTTAAGGTATCCAACTACGTTCCGAACCGTGATTTTCCAAAAGCGTATACATGGATAATATTTATGATATTTAGTGTCACTTAGATTAGAAAATGTATATAAAATTGTTTTAAGAATAGTGCTACAATTTTAGATTTATAATAATTTTTAGATTTATAGACTATTATTTACAATAATAGAATTTTTGAAATATATAACTTAGATAAGGGTTTATCCATGTTTTACGACAACAGACGGGAGAAATTTAAAAAAAAACGCCGATAATTATTTCAATTTGTTGTAACTCTGAAAATAATGTGAATTTTTTCAAAAATAATAGTTGCGCCTCTGTACAGAGGTCGGAGCTATATCCTGGCAAAATATTATTATGATAAAAGCATTTTTCACAAAAGGAAAACATTCTGAAAACAGGTTATTCTAGGTTAATTTTTTGCCGAAATATTGTATTTAAATAATTTTTTTTGTCAAAATGTCCTTGGAATAGTTTTATACATGTATTCTATTCTAAGTGACACGAAATATCATGGAAATTATCCATTTATGCGCTTTTTTAAAAAACGGTTCCGAACGTAGCCGGATACCTTAAAAAAATTCTACTGATTTTGATCAAATATAAGTTTGGAAATTGTTCTGATACGTACTGGGAAACAATTGAGAATATTAGAATTAATTACAAAAAGAATAGAAAACATTAAACTTGGCTTAATGTAATTTGCAATAATAGCTTATTGAATACTAAAGATCATCTCGGAACCGTAGATAGTGAATTATATTAAATATTTAATATAAATGTTATAAAAAGATAAATTATACAACAAAAGCCCACAAGAAGGCATTGTAAAATTCTTAATAATCTGGATGATAGATAAAAAGAATTTGTAAGATCATAAAAGAATAGAGTGGAAAAGACTTTCCACTATATGGATAATAATACATATTAAAATATATACAATACTATTTTAAGTTGCTATAATGCATCCAATCTAAAAAAATTAAATAATAGTATATATTAAACACATTAAATATTAGAATTAGAGTTTTTAAAGCCATTAGTGATGCTTGGTTTGTAATATCTTGTGTCTACTTATAACGTATGTGTGTGTGGGGGGGGGGATGTTGTCATTCCTAAACTATCATGAATGACAAAATAGAAACTAGAGAAATCTAACGCCATCCCTTATTTAATTTTCCTAGGATATAAATATTTTGCAATTCTTACTGAATACTCTCCATATCTGATTACCTGCTTACCTGTTAAGTTAAAAAAATTTAATGAGAACTCATTTTTAATATTTACTGAAGATATGTAACCATTAAAAGTAGTTTAATTATAAGCTCATTAAATTAATGTACGTCACTGAAATTTGCTTCAATTGTTAAATCAAAAAAATTCGCTCTGTTATTTCAATAACTTAAAGTACATTGCACACACACACATATATGTGTGTGTGTGTGTGTTGTAAGCAGGCACGAAACATTACATACCGATAAATAAAATCAGAATCGAAAAAGGTTATATCAAATACAAGTATCATTTACAATTTTAGTTTTAATCCAAATTCAGATACATGGAAAATTCACACCATGATAAAATTATGCTCTCAAAAATATGTTATATTTCAAATAATTCTTAACCATAACTAAAAAATAAAACTATGAAAATAAAATAATCATTTATCAACCATAATTTCATAAATTATCGTAGTAAATGATTTAAAATGAATAACATAAACACGGGGTGAAAAAAGAAGTCATATAAATACATCTCGAAAACGAATTCTAAAGAACTGAAAAGAAAAGGCGCAGTATGCCTGGTTGAAACGGAAATACCATAATAAATTATTTTTATTTTTACAAAGAAAAGGAGACTCCATCTCGTGATAACTCTTAAGAAAAGACCTAAGAATTAGAACAATTCCCCTCCTGTCAAAAGAACAGACAATTTACAAAAAAATAAAATTCCTCCCTCTTTTTCTAATTCCATATATCGAAACCAAATACCTCCTCGAAAATCTTAGTTTCCGTTTGCAGGACTGAATCACCACCCTCTTCATAAGCTTAATTTATTCTTGATGAGAAACCATCTCCCGGGGTGTTACAAAAAAGACGTAAAATTATCGGCTTTTGTGAGGGCCAAAGAAAGGTTTTTCTCCGCCTTCGAGGCTCTTTCCGTCTTGAAAAACCATTTGGAGGGAAATAAAGTGTGACAATTCTATTCGCACTTAAGGATTATGAACTTGAAATATTCTGCAAGCGCGCCTATTCTTAACCATTATATCTCACGAATAATAAAAGAAACACAAAATTGGTTCTTCCTTAAGGAGTGGGATAGAAAGTAAGATTCCTATTGAAAGTAAAAACTTCTCTACTGCGCACGCTCCTGAACTTAAAAATTCAGACTAAGAGAAAACTACTAGCTACAAATAAATTAGGTATGAATGACAGAATTTTAAGTGAGTATATATATATATTTATAACAGTAGATTCATTAAACAAAATATGTTCTATTTGCTTCAATACTAGTTTCTAAACGAGATTTTAATGCACAGATGTCTGTCTTAAAGAAATTCTGATTTTTAGAATCCAATAAACTCTAACTGTTTTTTAACTCTAGATTGCCCAAGAAAGTCATTTTGACTACTTTTTAAATTCATTTAGAAAAAAAATTATGTATATAATGACACAATTTCTTAGAATTTTTTAGAATATATTATTTTCCCAAGTGATGTAATTTTTTTTTTATTATTATTAATATTTACTAAAATAACTTGTTATGTGACTGTAAAATAAAAAAATATTAAAAATTAGTTTTAAGCAAATTTCTTTACACATTAGTTATTCTTTCACAACGTAGTCATTTTGGGCAATATAAGTATATACCACAAATACTAGTTTCAGTCTTTCTAGTATTAAGGCTGTCTTCATTTTCATGCTGTAAACGTAAAAACTGTTCTGTTCTAAATGTTTAAAAAAGTGAAAATGTCATTTGACGGAAGATTTGGTAAATACGTTGCGTGCTACAAAACTTCATATTTTAATTCTTTTAAGTTGTAATTTGTTTTGACAATGAACGTGGCGTATTAAGGTATCCGACTACGTTCGGAACCATGATTTTAAAAAAAACGCACAAATGAATAATTTTCATGATATTTAGTGTCACATAGATTAGAATACATGTATAAAACTGTTTTAAGAACATTTTGACAAAAAAATATATATAAATACAATATTTGGGCAAAAAATTAACCTAGAATAACCTTTTTTCAAAATGTTCTCCTTTTATAAAAATTGCTTCTAAATAATAATTATTAGCTTATATAAAGTAAAGACTTCTCCAAAGAGTCTGAACTAGGATTTTTGAAAAATTCACATTATTTTCAGAGTTACCACCAATTGAAATATTTATCGGCCTTTTTTTCGTAAAATTTCTCCCCTCTGTTGTCGTAAAACATGCATAAACCCTCTTCAATGTTATATATTTCAAAAAGTTCTAGTTGAGCCCCTGTACAGAGGTCTGAGCTATATACAGGCGAAATATTATTATAACAGAAGCATTTTTCACAAAAGGCGAATATTTTGAAAATGGGTCATTCTATGTTCATTTTTTGTCAAAATATTGTACTTAAATAACTTTTTATTGTACTACTATTCTTAAGACAATTTTATATACATTTTCTAATTTTAAGGGACACTAAATATGATAAATAATATCCATTTATACGCTTTTGCAAAATCACGGTTCCGAACGTAGTCGGGATACCTTAACAAGTGATGGGCCCATAATTTTCAATGTTTCATGCATTTTATTAGAGTACTGGCTGTATAATAGGTACAGTTGCATCTGTTTCCACAAATTCTTTTAATGTGTCATTTTTCACAAATATTTTAGGTCTTGTACGAGGTTCATTATGTAGGGAAAAATCACTAGACTGAAATTTTTCAAACCAACGCTACACTTTTCGATTGTCAACAGTATTTTCCCCAATGCTTGGTTTATATTGAGTGCAGTTTTTGCAGCATTATTATCAAGTTTATACTCACATAAAAAATTACACGAATATCAGTTGTATTTTCACATTGTTACTAAATTCAAAACAAATAACAAAATGGAGCACTTTTGAGAAAATCTTTGTTGAAATGTATAACTATGACAATGGAAAATGCGATTATAAGCAAGGTTGTACTAAAAACTAAAACACACATACAAAAAAAACCCCAGAGAGCCAAACGTTCACATGTCATGTAAAGAAAATCTGACGTTCCATATGCACCAACCTAATATGTAGGAAATAATTAAAAAATATTTAAAGATCTAATGAAATTGAATGAAGAAACTTCTTTCATGTGTATGATTTTAAATTTTTCCTGTTCACATACATGTTTGCATTTTAAGAATGGATCAAAAGAATACTAGTAATAAATGTGTTTCATTAAATATAAAAATAAAATCAACATAAAACGCATGAAAAAAATTATTCCATTTCAAAAATTAATACTGCTTATCAATAATTATTAGTATCAAATATTTTTTTCTCAATTTAATTGTTTGGTTAGTTTTTTCTTGGTTTTTTTTAGGGGGAGGGGATTTTTTTTAAATCTAAATTACGTTTTTTCAGTGTAAACCAACCTCCTTTCAGAAAGTTACAAGAAATTTTCGGCAAACAGACAAACGGTACTACTTATAAATTATTAAAATAAAACAGAAATCCCTTATAATTGCATAAAACAATTCAAACTCTTCCGTCTATCATAATAAATCAATCATTAGTTTCATAACGCCATATATATTTCACAATATCTCATATATCTCTTTTCTCTATAACATATTCTAACTTTTTTCACTATTTGCCTTCGATGTAACATTTTTTGTGTGTCACTTCAACAACACAATAGATTTTATACGTTTCTTTTTTTAACATTCAAGAAGCATAAGATTCAATCAAATCATAGATTTTTTTTGTTATGTTTGAAGAACAACGAATACAGATAAATAACTAGTTTTAAATAAAAACAATTTCGATTCTGAAAACTGATACCAAAATACCTTTGAAGGTAAGGTCGCACAGCTTTTACTTCCACCATCCTTTACCATTATTCTACGAAACAAAAAAAAGTTGTGGATTTTCTTTTCTTTTTTCGTCTTTCGTGTGAGGTAGGAGTGGAGAAAACGTTACTTTACCATTTCTTCGAAGTCTCGTGTCTCAATTGCATTGGAGTCAAAAGTGATAATTATTGGCTCTCACGCGATCATTGGTGGGTCACGTGTCCGCATTTTGATGTATGATTGTTGTGGAAGTCCATTAGTGGGGCTCATGGCATTTTAATGGGCGCTACCGTATCACGTAGGTATGAGATTGAAACATAAAGGTGGTGCCCCAAACTGTCAACTTCGCGCAGAGTGATGGCTGAAAGCGAAGCTCACGAGCAATTTGTTTCTTGGGAACACCTCCCACGACACTATATAGAATCAAGCATTGGCACGCAAACTTCCTACGGTTCGGAGTATTATTGTTCCATGTTGTGTTTCTAGTGTCCGCTTGGTTCACTATTAGTTATCTTTTTTTTTTGGGGGGATTATTTTAAGAAATAACCTATTACTCACTGACTTTGACTGAATGCTAAAAAAAGGTTTCAAAAAATTACTGTAGATTTAAAATATAAATCGCGTTTCTTTAAAAAAAAGCAAAGAAACTTCTTATATCTTTTAAGCCCTTATTTCTCCTTTCTACTCCTGTTTTCAGGTGTTTTGAAACTTTCTTCCGTGAACAATGAAACCCCAAAATTAAAAATTCACACTTTTTTTCTTCCTCTTAAATGGCTCGACGGCCCTGGGTGGGCCCTGGCCTTCTCCAGAAGTTTTCTCTATGTATCTCTACTTCTGGCAACTGTTTTCTCTTTTTTAACCTTTAAAATATTTAGGTCTTTTTCGACACAGTCAATCCATCTTATTGGGAGTCTGCCTCGAGGTCTATTTCTCATGGCCTTTGCCAGAAAAATTTTCTTGCAGCAACAATCTTCATTCATTTTAGACAGGTGACCAGCCCATTTAAGTCTTTGTAATTTTACAAATTTCCCAATATCGGGTTATTTATAAATCTTGTAGAGTTTTTAGATCTTCTTCTCCACGATCCATTCACTTGGATCCTCCCAAGAATGCAGCGTAAGATCTTTCTCTCGGAAATTTCAAAAGCTTCCTCATTATGTTAAGTCAATGGCCAAGTCTCTGATGCATAAGTCAGGACAGCACTTTTTTTACAATTACCGTATTGATTCGAATCTTAGCCGCCATTGATTCTAAGCCGTACCCCAAATTATCAACATGGTTTTGTGAAAAAATGTTGTCTATTCCAAGCCGCATCCCAAATTCTCCCTACATTTTTTAAAAAAATTTTTTTTTTAAATAGTGTAAAATTTTTATCGATATCCGATATTTAAAAAATAAAAATATATTTTAATGATAATAAGTGAATAACTAATTTATTTTACTAGTATTAAAATTTTTTAAACACATACATGGGCCTGTAATTTCTGTAACAGTCAATATCATGTTCCGAAAATGATTCGTCACTCCCACTGCCGCAGATGACTTCAGAATTGGAGCCGGAGTCACCATTTTTCCACACGGTGTCGTATTTCATGTCATCCAATAATTTTTCTGGTCCAGTGAAAGACTTCGTTGAAGATTTACAGGCAAAAAATAAGTCACGCTATTTACCCCATCGACGTATATTTGTTTCATCAGTATAAAACTTTCTGGCCATTACCCTGTTTCCGCTTTCTTCTGGATATAAAATAGCCTTTTTTGTACATGTATCACGGTGAGCTCGTCTTGACGCCATTATCGATATCTGTGATGTTTAGGGAATTAAAAGAAAGTGCATACAAAAAAATTCCTATATAAGAGCAGACAACAAAATTCAGAATAGACTGCATACTAATAGATTAACTGCGCAATGTGGTCATCGATGCAAGATGTCAGAATGGATTGTTACATTTTTTCTTTTGAAAGGTGTGGAAAATTAATTTCCCCCTAAAAGAGAGCAAATTTTCTTGCCTTCGATTCTGAGTCGCAATCAATTTTCAGTAGCATTAACACTGAAAAATAGTGCGGCTTAGATTCAAGTAAATACAGTAATTCTACTCCTTCATTGTATAACTCAGTCCCTTTTACGCTCGTTTTTTGTCCTCTGTTTTCCAAGTTACATTTACAAAAGCTGTTAAAGAAACAATTTTATTCAAACAAATATCTCATAGCTTAAATGATATTTTGTAGTTTTGATTAATCGGAATTTCTAAAAAATAGACATTTTTGTGGAAAAATCGCTATTAAAAGATTTTCTTTTCCAAAAAATATTCATCATAAATTTAAGATTATTGACTTATGAAAACTTTATTTGCCATCAAATATTAAATTACATGTATTTTGCTTTTCAAATGTTAATAGTTTCTTAATCATAAAACTAAAGGATTTGATGTCACGCAAAGTATTCTTCTTTTTGAGTCTTTTTTCTAACAAAAATAAACTTTTCAAAAATTACTATCATATACGTCATGTAAGGAAAATCCACATTGAATATAAATAATTATAAACAACTTTTATATAACCTCAAAATTTATTTTAAAAGCATTTACTTAAATCTTATAAAAAAATTCGTCATTGGAGAGAAATAAATCCTTTAAAAATTATTTTTATTACTTAAATATTTAATTAAAAATGGAAAAAGAAACACACATTTGTACACAATAAATAAAAATAATTTATTAAGCAAATTTTTAATATTGAAAATAAAGTAAATTTCAAAGCACACATGTCACATAAAAATTATAATTTTTGAAAACCATTCAGTATGTATAAAAATACATGAAATGTGATTAAGATGTTTATATAAAAATGTCAAAAATATATCGATTAGTGTAATTCTTTAGAAGTTTAAGGGGAGCTACAAAAACATTTCTTAGCTTCCAAGTCAAAAAGCAGACTTAACATCATAATCAAGACACAATGCTAGCCAAATCTTTTTTTTTCCCTAACCCCTCACGTCTCTTGTAATGCAAATCCCAATACTTATCTCGAATACTTCATCATTAGCATTCAATCTCTTCGATTAAGTTCCTTACAAAAAGTGCTTTAACGTTATAATACGAAGAAAAATTCCCCGCATTACTTTGGAACACCTAACGTGAATAAATAAAACATTATCTTCCAAATTTTTTCCCATCACCGACAGGAAAAAAAATAAATAATTCTTAAAAATAACCCTCAATCGAACACGTGCTGCGAACTAGGGATTTTCTGGCCAACCATTTGTTTACTTCCGGACTCTAGAAAAGAGAATTTATCGAATAAACGAAAACTCCCATAATCCTCTGCTGCGACGCCATTTTTAGGCGGGAGAAGTAATACCTCTAAAAATTTAGAGTCGCCCGTCGAATGCCATTTGTAATGACTGGCGGGGGTTATTCGACATTACATATGTCACATTTCGGTCTCGTATGTTATTTGGCGACAGGCAGTAGGATTTCTGACTACTGTAAACCCCGCCTTCGAAGTTTATTTATACTTTTTTCATCACTTTCGCGACGCTCGGGATCGTAGCATAATTGCCATTTTATTCAACTTTGGTTTATTCGAAAGGTTTTTATTACGTTATGGATATAAGCTATATTTTATACAAAGAGAATATCAAATTAATCATGTGATATTAATTTGTACAATCTGTGTGCATGTAATATTTTGTTTTATGTGACACTACTTAAAAAGATTTTTAAAAAAGTTGATTATTAGAATGTGTTTGCTCCAACATTGGCCCCCAAATTTTCGAATTATAATTTCAAGAAACTAATTGGCTCCACAGTGTAATAGAAATCAATCCCCAAAAAAACTGAACTTAATTGTTTCTCAGGAATTATAACAATTTTTAACTAATAAATAAAACTTAAGTAAAAACACTTTTTAGTACTGTTTTTTTTTATATTACCCAGTACTCTAATCAAAAATATTTAAATGTAATTAACAGAACTAAATAAAAAATATTATTCATTATTATTTTACCCCACCATAATTTTTTTTATTATTATTTTTATCTCCAAAACATTAAAGTAGCCGCGGCAGCCGACTCAAGGGGTGAACTCGTTACCACCATTGTCAAATTGTTACTTCAAGTCCAGAAGTTGCTGAAGATCCATCATGTAAAAGGGCTAGTGTTCGTTAAATCTGTCGAGGCTCAAAGTCCTCACGTATGCATGTTGTGGAAGCTTAGAGAGTGGGTACTAGTTTTAGTGTCATCCTCGCCACTTGACCGAAGTTCAAAATTACGTGACTCTTACGGATCACGTAATTTTGCCCTAGCGTAACTTCTAAGTGCCATATTAAAAAGCATTCACTCACTCAGAATATTAATACAGCACAAATAGGAATAAATCAAATAATGAATAGTATTTGAAGAGCAAATAAGAGCTGCACAATAAAGGATTAGAAAAGAGAGGAAATTCCTATTATAATCTGTATTAAACTAATTACATGTACTGTATTGTTTCTTTCTAAATAGGAAAGTTAATTTTATGACAGCTCCATCAATATTAAGTTTTAAGCCAAATTGTGAGTAGCGTTGGCGCACACAAGGGAGTGTCCAAGGGGTTCGGACCCCCCATAGTCATTGATTTTTTTTCGATTGGTTATAATCCTATGCATATATTACGCAAAATTTAACGATGTATTTGTGTTATTAATTATTAATTAATGCTAATTATGTCGCCCAGCCAGTATGGTGGCTATGACACTTGGCTTGAACCCAGTGGGTTCGGGTTCGAATCCCGAGTAAGACTTGGTTGTATCTTCGGGAAAGAAGTCGGTCTTTCGCCTGAAATGGATTCCCGTCTCGAAAGGAAAAGCAGCGCACCTCTTCTTGTTATATGCTGGGATCATCGTTTGTAATAAAATCTGTATTCTTCTGTGGTTGTGTTATGTTTCTGTTCATCTATCTCACGTCTTTCGTATGTATCCCAGTAATAAAGACACGATAACAATGCTAATTATTTGTTCCATAATTAACTTTGCTTTGTTTTTGTTCCCGAAAATCGACGCAATCAAAAGAATATGTTGGGCGGCGTATTGGAGCATAATACCAAAATGGTGGACTTTCGACCTCCCCCCTCCTCCTCTTGAAAATATTTTGTTTGCGCTACTGGTGAGCAGCATGATTTAATAAAATTGGAAACTAAACTTCAAGTGTTATTTTGTTTTAGTATTCGCATCTCTTATTTTGGATTAATTATAAGTATTTACTTAAGTAAATCATGAAATTAACTGTAACTTTCAAATCTTGAAAGTTACAGTTAATCATGTCTTCAAAGAGAATGGGAATACATAACCCTAATTACAAAACCATCTATGAGTATATACTGAGGAGAAATACCTATACGTGAGCAGGCAACCTTAAAAAATATTCATGGCAAGAGCCATTTCTTAGATCGATTTTATTTTCGTGACTCTTACGATAGCATATTCAAATAATTCAAACAAAACAGAAAAAAGGAGCATAAATAATGATTTACACATTAATTAATAACGAAACAATAAAAGTTATTTAGGATATAAATACTGCAGAATAATATATCAGTCAGCTGCTTAACCTATGATTAATATATGTTATATGAAAGTTTCATTACCCGTGCATAATTTGCGGCATTGTTTTCAGTTTGTATTACGTCACTACGCTGAGCTAAAAGGCTTAAAAAAATCAATGCAATTTTTAATTTTGCATAAAAGAAAAACTTTGAATAAAATGAAAATCAGAAAAACTATTATTTATTCATTTTAGAAGTGTATACCTTTCCTTGACGGAAAATATGTTTTAAATGTTATAGGTTGAATACTCAGAGATAGTTCTATATACAAAATAATTCGTTAATTCTACGCCTCAAAAAAAGTATTTTGAAATGATGAATACCATTATGTTGATGAACAGTACTTTTTAATACAAATAACAATGATTTCTTATAACAGTAAAATTAATTACACGAGTAATGATTTTGTAACTTGTTTTTCGTGAATACTAGAAAATGAGTTATTCAATGGAGAGTAATCCTTCGAAATTAAGAAATAATTTAATTCTAAGTTAAATTGATTATATTACAGAAATTTTTAAGCTCCACCAGTAATCAAAACTTACTCCCCCTAATTTAGGCAAAAAATCTTATATTATTCGTGGTTTTTCTCTCTTTTTTTGAAACTTAGTGTTTCCGCGTACAAATGTTTCTTTTCTGTAAGACCAGTATTGACGCACACAAGAATTTTTTTCAGGAAGAGGGGGAGGGGGTTCCAGGGTTGAAAGTTCACCCTTCTCGTATCATGCTTTAATACGTCACCCAACATATTCTTTTGATTTTGTTGATTTTCGGGAACCAAAAACATTAAAAAATTAATTTTTAAATAAATAATTAGCATTAATTAATAAAATTAAGTATTGATAAAATATAACTAAAATTTACGTACTACATACGCAGGTTTATAATCAATCGATAAGAAAAATCAAGGGCTTGGGGGGGAGATCCGGACCCAGGAACCGTTCTCTTGTATGCACCACTGAGAATCGGGTATTAATTTCATAATGCTGGGATATTAGGAATTTTACAATAATGACTTTCAATAAAACTACTTTTGAAAGAAATATTGCAATAACAATGTTTAAAAATTAATTAAAATTTAATTCAAAAAGAGAATTTACTTAACCAACGTTTGCAATGAACTGCAAAATATTAATCTTCACAAAATGGATTCTTTAACTTAGGACAATGGCCGTGTCCATCTGTGCCAATAAAACGATGATCACATTCTTAGACAATTACCCAATAACATGACACATATAATTGTAATATATTTTACTTAAGACTTACTTAACCTTATTTTTAAGAAACCAGTAATTACAAATTGAGAAATATTGCAAGTAAAGTAAAAAAGAGAGAGAATATGCTGGTTGAATTAATTTAGCTAGCAAATATCTGTGTGGTCATTTAAATTATTAAAAAAGAAAGAAAAATAGTTCCACGTAACTCTTCCCTAAATGGAAATCAAATAAACCCTATCGAATCATTTATGCAGGATGCCCGTAGACTTTTAAATTACTAAATGCAGAGGAAGAAACACACATTTAACAAAAACAATTCTTATCTTCCTTGTATTATAGTTATTGTAGTATTTAAATTAAATACTTACATACTTAAATTCATCCACAGCTGCAGCAAGAAATATAGCATTGTTCCATAAACAATGATACTTAAGCTCAATGATATTTAATTAAATATTATTACAGCTGACTAACCGGAAGAAAATGGGCATAAGAATTCCCATTTTTTATTAGAAACCCAAATAAAGCCCATTAGACTACTGGAGTAACTTGGAAACCGTTTCCCTCTCGCGTAATTCCCATTGGCGTTCGAAATACCAATTCGCGACTGCTGGAACGCCCCCGCCGAAAGAAGGAGGCCCAATTTAATCGCTGGCAAGTGGTCCAAAATCTCTCTAGGGGAATAAATAAAAACTCATAAAACCCGACCAAGGGAAAGCGGGCGACATCGAAAAACGGCGCCTGCCTTCATTGAAAATTGAAATTTCCACAATGCTCTAAAAATCGACTTTTCTCGCATTCCGACCCTCCTCCTACAGCCCAGCCGTGACATTTCGCCTATATCTCTTCAATATAAAAATAAATATATATATACGTCTCTATATCGCCTATCTGGCTCTCTATATTTATACGGCTGCCTGTGAGAAAAAGCATTACGACAGGCGGGCGTTTGCCAGTGCTTGTCTAGGCAATCCCCACTGCGGAATGCGGGGATAAATAAGCTATATTTACTTGTCTGAAGGGGGTGGGAGAGACGGAAATCGAGAACATTTATCAGAAGGGGGAGGGGGTGTAAAAACCGTCCCGAGAATATATTTTTATTTTATAGCCGCGAAAGTGCGAATAAAAATTGTGAGTGACGGTTCAAAACGGCGAGAACGCTTTTGCGGCGTTTTTATACGGGCGGCAAATTTTATTTTATATGGATAGGGCGTTGTGTGTATTCCTCGTAAAGTTTAGGGTGGTAAAAGGGGGTCTTCTTCCATTTGGAGAATCTCAGTGGGAAAGTGGAGTGAATGGGTGGAATAGGAATAGTTTAAGGGCTCCCAGTCTAATTTCCAAGTACTTAAATTCTGATTCTTTTATTGGTGTTCAGCCATCAAGTCTTACTTGAAGACCTTTTTGATTCAGTATTCTCTGCTCATTGTATTTTCTATTATTGGTATCAGTGTATTGCAACTTTAGCCATAAATAATCCATTAAACTTTTCTTTGAAATATTTAATAGAAATTTCCTTGAAAAATAAACAATCAAATTGTTTACTACAAACAAGGAGGATCGGAGAGAATTGTAGATGGAGTTATGTTAAAATACACTGCAGACCTGTACTATACAATGCCTGGCCCATTCAAAACTTGATTGAATTTCTTCACTTTTGTAAAATTTTTTTAAAGTTTAAGTCAGCTCATCTGCTAAGCACTTTTCATGTACTTTCCCGCCTGCATTCTTGATAAAGAATTTAATTTTAAAAGTATATTATACCAATGAGAAAAATTTATCTTTCACGTTTCTTCGATTGACGTATTTTTCTATTAATGTAGCAGCTTGGTGTCTAAAACTCTCTCTATTCTTTGCAAAGCTTTGCTTAGAACAATTAATTATGCCATGGTTAGCAGTTTTAAAGTCGGGTACCATGCAGTTGATGACCTCGTAATCTGTTTATGTGTGTTTGGGGGGCGGTGCCTGCATGCGCGATCAAGGTTCTTTAGTTACAATTAGTACATTATACTTATTCTTCACCTATCGAAAATTTCGTTTTCATATACAGTGATTATATCGTTTATTCTTTCTCAAATATGAAAAAAACAAATTTTAAAAATTCATTAATGACCTAACATTAATCAAAACGATCTTCACCTCAAACTTCTTTTTTTTAATAAGAATATTGAAAGCAAGAGAGGAACTAAATTTTCTATACGGATATCTTCAACCAATTTGTAGTAAAATATTAAAGAAAGGAAGCATGGATTTGTATTACAAAATTGGGGTTTTTTAATAGTTTTATTAATATATTTTTTTAATAGTTTTATTTAATATATTTGTTACGTAACAAGTTTTGCAGATATCTATGCGATTTCTGAAGAGTTTTTTTTTCAATGTATATGTTAAATTATGCAATGTAGTTGAACAGTAATTTTTTCTTAATTAAAAACATTTTATTATTACTTTATTAACTTTTGGCCTTGCTTGAAAACCTTGTACTGCTAACCTTTCTTTTTTCTGCAAACGGATTTGAAAGTAAAATAACCTTTTAGAGAGACAGAAATTTTTCCCCTTATAAGTATATTAAATTACATTGAAATTTAAAACATGAAATTTATACCAGTGTGAAGAAATCGTATATTTACTTACAATTTTTGTTGTTCTTTTTGACATTGTTTCATACCTTTAAATAACTCTTTATTTTTATTTGTAACATTATTTATCAGGTTAAATTTTAAAAAACTTATGTGTGAAACTATATAATACATTTTAAATTTCTTCGTGGTGTTTTTTGTTAGTTTAAAGTTAAATAAGTACCTCTTAATAATGTTACTGCTGTTATTTTTATTTATGAAAATTGTTTCGGTCTTAAAGCAGTCCTATTCCCTGTTTTTCCCCTGTTTTCCTGTGTTTCCCTATTGAATAATCAATTCAGGGGAAATATAACTTTATAATATTTTTTAATGTTTTCATTTAAATTTAGTTCAAATTCAAGAAAATAATTTTCTATTACATTTGTTGGAATAATCTTGATAATTCAATATATATTAACCAATACGCTAAAAGGCAGCTTGTTGATTAATTTACTAAAGATTGTTTACAGATAAGCTAAAAGATTCTCAAAAGCGGTATGACTAATCACCCGTTATTTTAAGCATGAAGTGATTATTCCATCCAGTAATTATGTTCTAATGAGCATAAAATTGATTTCCTGCAACATAATTATTGCATCAGTTACTGCATAAGTTAAAACTTGCCTCTGTTCATGCAAGAGATAACCGAATTTGATATATGTAAGCAGATGATTAGAAACTTAATTTATAACAGTATTTTTAAGATTCATTGAATTATCAAGGATAATAAGAGTGACATGTAATGTATTAGATAATATCATATAAATTATTTCAGAAACATGTTTCACTGCTTCAGGGGCACACACAGGAATTTTTTTCGGGGTCAAAAGTTCACTATTCTTGTATCATGCTCTTTTTGATTTTGTCGATTTTCGGGAACAAAACACTGTAAAAAACTAATTTTTGAATAAATAATTAGCATTAATTAATAAAATTAATTATTAATAACAAGTAATTAATTAAATTTTACGTACTCCATACTTAGAATTATGATCAATCGGAAAAAGGGGGTTCGGACCTCCCCCTTGTGTGCGCCACTGCACTGCTTTGCTTTTCATATTAATATTTAAACATTACGGGCATAGCTTCACATTTCAATAATTATCTATTTTCAAAGGAAGTTTTGTATTATAAGTTAATAATTAAGTGCAAAATAAATGCAATTTTTTTTAACTATGTCTTAAATTAATTTTTAAGGAATCAATGAATAATTATTTGTGTGAATGTTTGAAACAGTATATCAAGTTAAATAATAAGGGAGATTATACGTCAAATGTCTGAAAAAATAGCTTCCAAAGCAATCTCTTCTGACCAGTCATTTTATTGGTTTAATTATTCATTTTAACTATCAAATTTAAACAATGAAAAAATCCTGATTTTTATCAATGAAAACATTTTGCAACTTAAATATAACACACTCATACACATCATTTGTAAATTAAAAATATAATAATAATAATGAGATGCAAATCAAATTCGTAAATAGATAAACTGTAAGAAGTGTGCTTCATTGCTTAATATTAAACCATATTTATAACTTTTCACTGCAATTAAAGAAACAAAGAGGGAGAGAGAAAAAGAAGAAACGAATGTGGAAAAAAAATTTAATTTTTATATATAGGTTTAAAGTATCCACGCACGCTGGAGTTATCTACAGGTATTTAAGTCAAACACTCTTCATTTTAATTTTATATAAATTTTGAATGCTTTTATTTTCTTTTTTCTACGATTCAAAATGCAGAAATAAATTTTTAAAGAAAAAATAGCTTTAACAAGCATTTAAGCTGACAGATTCAGTTGAATGTCATTTTCACTACCAAAACGCATTCAAACTTTCTGTTATTATTATTTTTCATAAATTTGGAATATCAGAAATAATTTATAAGTATAAAAATTTCTATGCCATACGTCTAGGATTGTTGTTTGTTGATTATACTAATTAAGTCTATAAGTGCATATCTATTTAAACTGTGCTTTATATGCAAAATTTCCATACTTGAAAAATGATACTTCATATTATTTTCATCAGTATTTGTGTTGCATTCTTAATTATAATAAAATATTTTTAAGAAGAATTTTACATGTCGTTGCCTTATAAGAACTATAATTTATTTGTAAGAGAAAATACATAACTTTAAAAATAATTTTATAAAGTATTTATGCAGAAGTCAACAGAAAAAAAAAACTTTGTAATTTGAAATTAAGAAATATTTAAATATAAATATAAACAATGCTTCAAATTTATAATCATGTCATGAGAAATGAAGAAAGATTTTCCTCTGTGTAAAACAATTACAAAATTGTAGAAAATACATTAAAACAACAATTTTAAATTTTTTTTTTAATTTCTGAAAATTACAAGTTTTATTTTACATATTTAACTACTTAATACTTTTAAAATTTCAAAGTTAATATTCTATATTGTTATTACATTCTGTATGATTAATAAACTCAATTTCTAATCTCATATAACGATTTATGTGACAGTACAAATAGATTGCATGAGTTTTTGAAATATTAAAAAATAACAAAACCATTATTATAGCGCATAGTAAATTAATGATATCATAATGCATATTCAACAAGATGCAGTTTATCTTGTACAATCTGATATAATATATAAAATAATTAAATTACCTTTTTTCCTTTTGAGGATATTTCCTTGTAGTGACAGAAAAATGGAATACTTTTTTCCTGTAGATAAATATCTGAATATTCGTTTTAATTTGCTTAATTATGACGCATAGTTCTACTTATAATATTGAGCTTGTAAAGTTCAAAAATTATTCTCAATATTCCGTGAACTTCTTTATACAGAATATATAAATGCCACAACATCTCTTTTGGCCAACATATCTTTTACTACACGAACATTACAGCAATAAGATATGGGTGGATTAGAGAGATAACTATACTAGAAACTCTCACAAAGCAAAAAGCGTAGAAATATTATTCTTTCCAAATATTATTTTACAAATTTAGTTACGGAAACAGTTAAAGCAAACAATTCGCATAAACAAATATAAAATTCTGCAAACAAACGATTTATCAGAAAAATATGAAATTAATTGGCCAAACGATATTTTAAAAGAAATATTTAATAAATACTCAGTTTTTAACGTTAATATATACAATTCGAATTACATTTGAATGTGGGACACATTGTATGATCGAAAAAGATCGATTTAAACTGCAATAACAGGACATGAAAATAAATATTATCTGAAAAATGTTTAGTATCGAATTCTTCTACTCGAAAATGTTGTTTTGAATTCAGGTCTTGTTCTTTACTATTAGTTTAAAATAACCTTAAGAATTTTTAGAAGAAATAGAACAAAGAAATAACGTTCTGACTTAAACCTTTTTTCGTCTCCCGCCATCACAAATAAATGATCTCCGAGAAATGGCTGAAAATATTTGTTTTTTACGATGGCCATTGTTTTTCAGGGTGAAACGGAGAAGAGTTCGCTCGAAAATATTTACCTCGTATCCGCGACTTTGTCGGAGACTTTCGGGTTTACAGAATTTTGACGTGAAATATATTTGCAGTTTTATTCAGTTCGGTTGCAAACAGTTTCCATCGAAATCGAGTTTTATGTTAGGAGAAACGGTATTTGTGTGTTCTCTTGCATGGAAAACTATAAATGCGGGCATTTGTTTCTTCTAGTCGGCGGGAATGTTTTTGTTTCATTTTCTGTTAGTATGTAGCCAGTATATGTGTTTAAAGCTTGTCACGTGCCTGTTAAATATATTTAACAAACTGCTTTGATTTTTCTGAATAAATTTCATAGTTATGTTTTAGATAGTAGCGTATTTTATTCATACATTTCGCAAAGAAATTACACATTTCACATTTTTCAGAACTATGAAAGACATTTTCTTTTTTTTATAGCTCAGTTGAAGACTCATTTTTATATTTGTATTATGATTAATTCGAATGAAACAAAGAATTATATTATTGATCAGACGATTAAAGAACAATAAAAATTAAGTTTTTTTTTATTTTAAAAAATAAACTCTATGTTATGTAAGAATTTTCATAGGTGTGAAACTTACGGCAATACAGTTTGGTTGATTTGAATGAACATGGCCGTAGAAAGCTAATTAAAAATTTATTTTCTATAGATACTTGTTATTTCAATGAAGTCAGCACCTGATCCAGTATAAATACTTACTCTTTCTACTTCCATTCACTCTGTGGAAAGATATTGAGAGCCTGTTCAGCTTAACACACAGCAATCCTGTTATTCACAATGCGATCTTTCCAGAAATTGGGCTATAGTACTCATAATTTAAAAGTTCGTTCAAGGATGAGAGAGCAGCCCTGATATGTATACTCTTAGCTCTCTTAATTCCGCACCCCGCCATGGAAAACCTTTGGGGGTTCTACCAAACCCATTATATCACGCAATAGTTTTTAGTGAATCAATATTCAATTTCAACAGCACCCAAATTCCCTACTTTGGCTACTGGTATGAACAGAGGCGTACACAGACTACTATCATGGTAACATTTTTTTAAAAAAATCTAAACGAAAGCACCAAAATTTAAATTTTATACTAAAAATCAAAATTGTGTTCGTCTACAAACCAACAGATCTCTAGTTTCCAACACCACCCTTTTATACGCTACTGAGCACGAAGAATCACGTTATATAAGCTGTAGTTTATATAATTTCATAATTATATTAATGTTAGTACAATGTAAGTATGATGTGAAGAAACACATTAAGAAAAATGTGTGTATGTCAGGGCCGGTTAATCCATTGGGCGCTTGAGGCCGACACTCAGGACTTGGATAAGCTGGACTTAAACAAATTCTCTGGTTATAAATTTCGATCCTGCAGTGCTAAGGGGGCCTGTAGATCTTCTACGCCCAGGGCCTGAAATGAGCTTAAATTGTGTGTGTGGCATTCTTATTAAATCAGAATTGTTAACTTTTAAGTACCGATCATGACTTGCTTTTATACACATTTTAGCTCTGCACCTATTATAAGTTATATATAAGCACCACCTTTTTTTTTTACCATAGAAGTTCTTAAATTAAAAAGTAATGTCTTTTATTTTATTTCATTTAATACTATGTAGGTGTTTATAGTTACAGCTTTGCCCCCCCCATATAGGATTAAAGCGGTCATAAGAGAGAGATACGCGAAGCTTCTCGAGGGGTATTGGTGACTGAACTCATAATTTTGAACCCTGGTCAAGTGACGAGAAAGACACCTGAGTGTTAGCTCCCTCCTCTCCTACCTTCCACACCACATCAACAGTAGGACGTTTCAGCCTCGACATATTTAACGTGCATTCGACCCCTCTGCACGGCGGGTCTTCAGCGGAAAGAGGCTTGATATCATGACATTCCAGCCTCGAGTTCGTGATCTTGACCACTAGGTCATCGGGGGCACAATGTGGTCATAAGTACAGATACGAAATACCTTTACAAAAATCATGTTGTTGTTACCAATGCCAGCTGATCGGCAAAGGCCAGATCAAGGCCCACAAAATTCATCATGGCAAAGGGCTAAGTGACGCCTGTCGTTAGCCGTAGCTTTGAACACCATGCAGGTGACAGAACGATTTAGCTCGGTTTCACCCCAATTTAGAGGGACAACACCCTGAGGGTGGTCAGGGGCCTCCCACCTCCTCTTTCCACCAACCTCAGGACAGGACTTGCGGCTCGACGTCTATTTAAAGTACCCCCCTGCCACGAAGGCACTATACATTTACAATCACCCATGTCTTCTCCGGGATTCGGATCTAGTCCCAACGGCACAGCAGTCAGCGTCGCTAGCTACTATACCGGATGGGCGACACATCCGATCAAAAGAAACAAAAATCATGAGAGGCCTCATCATTCAAATACCTGATATCCTTGACGATTGTGTTTTTCAGTTGAATTTCTCTTTATATTTCTCCTCATTTCTGTCTTCTTCAGTTGAATTCTTCTAAAATATGTATGCAGAAACTATTAAAGTAAAAAAATCGCATTTATTACTTGATTATTTACAGATGAAATACTCAGAACATTAAAAAAAACATTTTCGATAACCTTATCACTAAAGCAACAGTAACACAAGAACAATTCTCAATTTAGTTCAATTTATTTACGGTAGAACAGTTTTCTTCAACTCCATTCAAGGGTAATTATTTTTCACACTCCCCAACTTGAGTTTCCTGTGGTAGTGAATTACAACAGCAAATAGCTCTATGTACACGAAGAGTCATTCTCAATATTTATCCTACTCGGATAATCACCTGTCGACAATCAGTTTCTGTTGGGGCAATACTAATTAGAGAATTAGATATCCTGAAGGATTGGTAACTAACAATCTCTTGGGTGATTAGTTTCATCATTCTCACTATCTAATTACAATGGGCAGATTTTTTGCATTGGTTTTACGAAAACTATGGATATGCTTAAAATAAATACTTGGCGACACCGGTTCTCACTCACATTTTCATCCCTGATAATAAATATTTTAAGAACTCTTACGCCTACTAAGTCCTACTTTCAGTAAATAAACACTGTTCTTTTCTTTTTTCTTTTTTTTTTTGTGCCTTTTAGTTGTCCTAAATATTCTTCACGAAATAGTACTTGGGGATTATGTTGGATTTTTTGTCGATAAGTATTTATTTCCGTTAAATCCAAAATTTTAAAATTTACAACACCAACTTCTGTCATTTCCTACAAGAACATTGAAAGAGTTAATGGTTGTGAAGATTTTCAATCTCAGGCAAATAACGTTTTAATGTCTGGAACAATAGCGCACACAGGAGTTTTTCAAGGGGGGGATCCGGGGTCGAAAGTTTCATTCTTGTTTCATGCTCCTTTTGATTTTGTCGATTTTCGGGAACAAAACAGTAAAAAACTAATTATTGAATAAATAATTAGCATTAATTAATAAAATTAATCATTAATAACAAATACTTAATTTAATTTTACGTGCTATATACATAGAATTATAATTAATCGGGAAAAAATGAAGAGCTTTGGGGGAGGTCCAGACCCTCAGGACATCCCTCCCCTTTGTGTGCGCCACTGATCTGGAATATATAATCCTTTAGTTGCATAGTGTAGAATACACACACACATTTCCTAATATTTTTATTCAATATTTTCTTTATGGTTCCAATCAGTTTTTCCCAAAATTTCTTCACTCGGGGTAGTAGGAGATATGAATTTAAGTAGTATACCAAAAGACTTGTTGTTTTGGTCTCCAATTTTTCCCAGTGAATGTTCTTCGGTAGATTATTGATTCTAACAAAGTTACCCCGTTGTCAGATCTTCTATTTCGTATTTTAATACGACGTAACTCAAGTAAAAAGTTGTTAATGGATAGAGAACACAAAAAAATTCTTAATTGAAACAGTCCTGATAAGCACATCATTATTAGTTTTCCAAGTGTTTTGTTATTTTTTGATATCATCAGAAATTCAATTTTCTGTTTCATTACATAAAGATTTTAATTCAATTTGTTTTTCATTAAAATTTTCTAGACTAATTTTGCAAGGTCTCGAAGTCAATTTCTTCTATATCAGTCAGTTCCAGAAGCCTAAGACTCTTTTTTTTTGTCAATAATGCATAAAATGTACTTCGTTCCTTTTGCAATCCACCATTTTCTATCCAGCAATTAATATAGTTCAAAATTTCAAATCAGCTTTAAAATTCCGACAGAGATGCCACTATAATTACAAAGAATAAGAAACGCTAAAATTAAAATTTTCAGACAATTGATATCCTTGGCGATTATGATCTTCAATCGAATTTCTGTAAGAAAATGAAATTTTCAAAAACTATTATCATATAAAAATCATATTTATTATTTGATTATTTACAGAAAAAAATCAGAACATTAAAACGAACTTCACAATAACCTAATTCGCGGTAACTGCAGAATAAAAATAATACATAGTTCTTAATTCACTACAATTCATTTACGGCAGGATTATTTTTTTCGGTCCAGTGAAAGGTTATTTTTTATAAAAGGAAAGAAGATTTGAGTGGAAACTTTTATTTTCATTTTGTTCTGCATAATTCAAGTAATTTAAAGTAATTTAAGTAATTTTAATACAATAAAAAATAAACAAGTAATATAAAAAAAATTTAAGTCAATTCCTACTTAGATCAACAAAGAAAATTTTTATTTTAGCTGCTTTTTACTAAATAGGTACAATTAATATAAATATGCATATACATATGACAGAATCACAACATTAAGTGATAATTAATTTTTATTAATTATCATTTAAGTATTGTATTGTTATCCAAAACAATCGTGTATATAAAATTTCAGTTCAACTAAATGCTTTAACACGTGAGAAAAAAACCTTTTCAAGTTTTGACACAAGTCGCCAAAAGGGTCGCTAAGTCGCCAAAAATGATGCAAACGTGGCTGTATTTGTAATTCTTTAAATAATTAGTTTTTAATTATAATTAAATTATTGTATTGTCATCCAAAATAATCATGTATATAAAACTTCAGCTCAATTGAGAGCTTTAAAACGTATTTTATTAACGGTTGAAAATTCCACCAAGATAAATAAATAAATAAAAAAAATAGAGAGAGTGCGAGCTAATATAGTATATGAATTGAAAAAGAGCTTTCGCAAATGGTTGCACGCATTCATTTATAAAGCTTGTTGAAAATGCCTATGAAACAAGAATTTAACCATATTTTACTAAATTGTTTTGTCCCATTATCATGAAAATTGTACCAAATATTAAAAATGAGATCGAAAAGTGGCTTAAAGGAAGTTTCACATGATATATTTTTTTAAAATTGAACTCGACTCATTTGTTGTCAAAACCGTTGTGTATATATTCCTTAAATATTTATTAGAAATATATTTATTCAAAAAGCGAGAGTACAATCCTCTTGAGAATAACTACGATATCAAAGAAATACTTGAATTGAAAATAAGTGTCGAAATAGACTGACTCTTAACAATCCAGTTGTCATCTTGACTTATGTGAATCCATCTACTAATGTACCCTTTTCAATGAAATACCTCTTAAAACTCAATAATAGAAGAAGTCTGGCACAATACGCTTTCCTCTTCAGTAAATAATATGAGAATAGAATAAGGAAAAGAATGAAAAAGTCAGCTTTTTGTCATTTGGAGAAGAGTAAGAGATGTTTTCTATTAAAATATCTTTGAAAGATAGTGATATTTCTCTTATGTTTGTTTATTATATTTATTTTCTTAAAAAGACTTTTTTAAAATAAGCCGTCACGAAATGCATATGTTATTAAAATTTGATAAAAAAATATTTAAGAAACAGATCATATTAATATGAATTATATTCTGGAAGCAGTACAGCTTATAATATTACTAAAGACTTAATTAATAAAGAAAAAAAATTATTTACAAATTCACCAGCTTAAGCAAATATATATATGTGGCATGCAGCCAAAAGCAATCTTCGCGCGCAGGCGCAGCTAACTAAAACACGAACTGAAACTTTTGAACTAGTAAAAGTAGAACCAAAACTTTGAAGAGAGAAGCAGCAGAGAGAACGAGAGAGGTGCGCGAGCAGGCGTTACCTTCTGCATATCATCGTCAAACTTATCTGTTAAAATATCTACCTTTTTAATTAAATTTTATTAAGTTTTAAAATAAAATAGAAGAAAGACAAACGTCTTGGACCCCTTGTTGTCTCCCACAAATTATGGGGGCTCGGCCGGGATAGATAAAATTTCGATTTTGAACCAAAGTCTGGACAATGAACAAAAGCGTCCGCGAAGGAGACGCTCCGCCATTTTTCGGAAACTTCGTTCAACCTGTGTAGAGGTTTGAACTCAGCATGAATACTCCGCCTGTGTAGAGGCCGGGATTGAAAAAAAAATTTCGATTTTGATCAAAGTTTGGAACGTGAACAAAAGCCGTCCGTGGAGGAGACGCGCCGCCATTTTTCAAAAACTTCGTTCCGCCTGTGTAGAGGTTGGAACCCATCGTCGAAAATTCCGCCTGTGTAGAGGCCGGAACTACAATTTCACAAACACCTGCGAAGAGGTGTCAATTCGAACAATTTCAACTATATTACCTGCGAAGAGGTGAAATCACAGTGGAATCGAAGCTTTTTTTTCAATTATTGGATACATCGTACGTGCGAGCAACAAGGGAGCTAGAAAAAAAACGGTAGGATCTTTCCATATTTTTCTAAAATGTATAAAAACGCTCTTAAAGAGGATCTCATAAGAGTTGTTGAGGATCTAGACGGTACTGTGGAGAGTACGGACACCATAGCTAATCTAAAGACTAAAATTGAGAACAGTGGTACATTTGAAAGTGATCCAGATTTCGTTAAAACTTTAATTCAAAACTGTATAGATGAGAGAGTATCGCGAAACGAAAGGGAGGTAACTTTAGAAAAACAGAAAATTGAGCTCGCGAAACTACAGTTAGCACAGTTAGAAAAAGAAGTCGAACTTCAAAGGGCTAAAAATAAAGCATTAAGTTTAAATCCTGCAGCTAAAGTCGAAGATAAACAGTTCGAAACTAACATATAAAATATGATAACAAGTATTAGAAATTTATCTCTTCCTGTTCCCACCAGATCTGAAAACTTTAATCTGTTCTTCCAATCATTAGAACGCGCATTTTTAACCAAGAAAATAAATGACGAATATAAATCTGAAATTTTAATAAATCTTCTGGGCGAAAGAGCTCATAATGTCTTACTGTATATTAAAGAAGAGGAATTAAATGACTATGAAAAACTAAAAAAATCTATAGTACTCAGAGAATTCCGATTAACCCCTCGCGAGTGTTTAAACTCATTTAAAAATGCTGTAAAATCATCAGGCGAGACATACATCCAATTTGCTGCAAGATTGACGGCAAACTTCCAATATTATTGTTCGTTAAGAAAAGTTAATTCCTTTGAAATGATCTTATAATTTCTGATAAATTATTTGAAACTTTAAATAAGGAAAAACTGCAACTCATATTGGCATTCGAGAAGCAGAAGATTGGTTCAGGCCTATTGATTTAGCTAAAGAGTGCGATATTTATATTTCATCTAGAAGCGGATCACATAAAGAAATTCCTATTAATGGATATACCCAAGACCCCTTTAAAAATAGATCACAAAACTTTAAACCAAAGATTAAAGAGAACTATCCCCAATATCTTGAAAAAGAAAATAAAAAATTGCTTTATATGCGGTGATTCATCTCATTGCGCAAGAGACTGTGAGAAGCGTTTTAAACCTAAAGAATCTAACGACCACATCCATAATAGAATAAACGTGAATACTTTGAAAATCGAGAGCGAAAACAAAATAGCGATGAATTTGCAAATCTTCAATACGTAAACATTTTTGTGGAAAATCAGCCCGTAACAGCCTTGATCGATTCAGGTTGCCAGATCCCAGTTTTAAATTCCTCACTAATTAGAGTGCAAACACCTTCCGAAGAGATCATAACATTAAGTTCATGTTTTGGCGAACAGCGTATGGTAGAAGTTAAACCCATAAATATTTCTCTTGATCAACACTCTCCCAGCTTAAGTGTTCGAACGGCAATATCACCGACCTTGACCGAAGAATTTATTATACATCCCAGTGTATATTCTGAAATAAAGAAACTAGGCCAAGCAAAGAGCGATGTTTTATTGAATGAAAGTGAATCCTCTTTAGGTGCTCATGCTTATGCTTATCCTAATGTTGTTTCTGTTTCAAATGTGATAGAAAACTCTAGTTATAATTTGCCACATGTTAAAAACTTTAATACTAGAAATGATTTGAGTTCTCTAATTAAGGATTATAAATGTAATAAAATTAAGAGTACTAAGTTAAAAATGAATATTAAATTGAAAAATGATATTCCTGTGTGTCAGAGAGCCAGACGTTTATCTTGTTCTGAGAAATTACAGGTAAACAATCAAATTGATGATTGGTTACGACAAGGTATTATAAAAAAGAGAGTGTTTTGATTATTGTTCACCTATAGTATTGTGTGTAAGAAAGTAAATGGTGCCATGAAAACGAGTTCCGTGAATTTCAACGCCCCTTCACCTATGAATAGTAAATATCGACGGTTTGTGTTGCTCCGAAGAATCTTTGCGCCCTGGCAGTGGAAACGAAGGAAAAAGAGAAATCGTTTTGAACAGACGTCCAGAATCTAGAGAGGAAAATATCGATGCGTTCAACCAAAGATCAACTTGTTAAAAAAAGACGTTCTTATGCCTGTGAAACACAATGTTTTCCTGTGGAACCTTCCGGATGTCGAAGAGATGCCTTCACATGATGGAGAAACTGTCTAGTTCAACAGAATTATGATATGTTAAATCTCTATGTATTTGTCGTATAGTCCTTGTCTGTTCCGTCTTTTTTTTTTGTATATTTCAGATTCTCTGGTCTCCATGGACGTACCGCTGCGGACAGCGTACAGTCAGAATGGCCGTTGTGGCATGCAGCCAAAAGCAATCTTCGCGCGCAGGCGCAGCTAACTAAAACACGAACTGAAACTTTTGAACTAGTAAAAGTAGAACCAAAACTTTGAAGAGAGAAGCAGCAGAGAGAACGAGAGAGGTGCGCGAGCAGGCGTTACCTTCTGCATATCATCGTCAAACTTATCTGTTAAAATATCTACCTTTTTAATTAAATTTTATTAAGTTTTAAAAATAAAATAGAAGAAAGACAAACGTCTTGGACCCCTTGTTGTCTCCCACATATAAGTTCAAACTTAATTATTCAAATAATTTTAAAATTTTGAAAAAATTTATAAGTAGATCTTGTATGAGTTTATGCATTTCAGCAAAGTTATACATATGTTAAAAAAATTAATACCACCTATCAAATTTTTTTTAATTTTTAAAATTTGAAAAATGGCAAGTTTGAAATTATTTTGTTACATACGAATCAAATAATTTTTTATTATTAAGTGAAAATCACAATATATATCACACTAAAGCACACATACACACCTATACTTAAAATTCCATACACACTTAAATTTCACATTCTCAACACTTTAATCTTAAACACTATTTTTCCTCATAATTTCAATGTAAATTTTTTTTCTTTCACTTTACAGTAATTTCCTCTTCTAAATTTTTTAAAACTTTTAATTATTTTCATATTTCTTATCTTAACACAGTACTGGGCTAAAATTTCAAAAATAAGCCAAGCCAATATTGCAACTCTTAACCCAAGCGATTGGAGATTAAGTTTCCCTGCGGGAAACAGGCACTCATATATATATCACATTCAACCATATATATATCACACTAATATAACTACCTTTAAATCTAGTTATATATATATATGCCATTTATATTTTTTAAAAAACTCCTTCCTTTTTCCACACAATTCTAGCTATTTTTTTAATCACCTTATTTCTTTATTGACAGGTCGATTTCATATGTTTATTGTTTAATTGATATTTTATTTGTTTTGGATAGTTTTGAATGTGAGATAAATCTGCTACTAAAAAGCTGTTAAATGCAATAAATCGACACAGAAAAATAAGCAATAGTTATAGTAAACAAGTACTGATTTCGGATGAATTTTAAGTAAAAAAAATCCGAGGAATAATTGAAAAAAAGTATTCATTTTAAACTTTTTGACACTCTTCATCGTTGAAAATCTATATACTGAGAACAAAATTGCGTAAAAATGAAAAAAAAATAATGTCCATTGTTGAAGATCATAGTGATGTGTGTGTGTGAATGTGTTATGTAATCTCTCTCTTTATAAGTTTCTTTTCTGTATTGCCAAAATAAAAATTCAAAATTTTCATTTACCGGTCATTTTTCTTTCGTGAAATTCGTTAATCCTATTGGAAAATATAGTTTACTTCTCAAATCTAAACTAGTACATGAATTTGAATGCAATAAAGATGCATCCCCAAAAGAGCAAAATGTAATAAAGGTTTCTCTCAACAGTTACATTTTTCCTTGGATTTTTAAAAATATTTATGTTTACTTTAATAACTCAATGCTTGGTTATCAAATATTTTTTAAAAAAACATTAAAAATATATTTTCCAAATTAAAGAGTAAATGTAATACCACAGAAATCTTCATAACTTTTTGTTCTTTTAGATGCCTTTTATTTCATTCAAATGAATTTACCGTTAAAGATTTCAGAAGAAAAGTGTGGCCGCGGTAGTTTAGTGATTATGGCCAAGAGCTCACGGAGGGCTAATAGCTGGGGCTCAAGTCCTGATACCACAGAAACCCACCTAGTAGAGAAGCTGAAGCACGCTAAATCTGTCGAGCGTTAGCGTGGTGTGGTAGCTTGCAGAGGGCTGTGGTGATCCTCATCATTTCACCGTGGTTCAAAATTACTAGGTCCGTCATCAATTATAATGCGGCGTAAGAAACACTTACTCATTCGCAACGAAGTAGAATTTCCATTGGATTATCATTACTTTGATGAATTTAAAATGACTGGTAGACTCTCTTTCTTTTAAAGAATGTTAATTGGTTTAGAAACTACTCCCATCTGTGGCACACACAGAGGGGTGGGGGAGCCTCGGGTCCGGACCTCCCCCAAAGCCCTTGATACTTTTTCCGTTTGATTATAATCCTATGTATACAGTTCGTAAAATTTAATTAAAAATTGGTTATTAATAATTAATTTTATTAATTAATGCTAATTACTCATTCAATAATTAACTTTTTACTTTTTTTGTTCCCGAAAATCGACAAAATCAAGAGAATATGTTGGGCGGCGTATTGAAGTATGATACGAGAATAGTGGATTTTCGACCCTGGACCCCCGCCCCTCCCTTGAAAAATTCCTGTGTGCGTTACTGACTCCCATGATAGAAAAATAGGGTTTCCTCATAAGAAATATTTAAAATAGTCATTAGACTACGAAAGACGTCCTAAAAATCTAATTTAACTCGGGGAACAAAAGACATAATTTTTTCTCAGACAATTATTATTTATGTACTCCTATAACGGGATAAGGAAATAAACTTACGACCACGTTTATTGAGACATTTTTAAAATGGTCGAGTCCTCAATTTATATAAACTACGGCCAATGCCACTAACATTTCCTGCTAAATGTTATTGAATTTAACCTTATCGCCAGTTTTTCTCCGGGTGTATTTGATGCTCGTAAAGTATTGATAGCATCGGTGCATCGTTTACGGCTTATTAAATTACTCTTTAGTGCCACGGCTATAAATAGCGGAAAGTAGCCATTTTCTCAGTTCTACATCGCTTCATTGAACTGCAAACAAGAGGATGAGTGCGCGTATAATAATTTAGAATCGTTTGTTTTTAGGTCAGATTCTCTTTTTATTGAAGAATAAGTTCGGTAGCACTAATGTATCACAAAGGAATATTTATTGGCAATACTCCAAAATTGAGATTAAAGGCAAAGCTGGATAACATAGAATTCTTTTTAGTGAAACGTATTACCTCTGTTTCATGAATAAAATTCTGTTGTCGAATAAAAACATATGAAACATGTTTATCTTACATTTTTACATACATCTTACATTTTTAATTTAAGAAACTTTGTTGTCATTCGAATGTGCAATATTCATTAATTAATATAAAATACATAGACCTTTAATAGATTCAAAAAATATTTAATTTTCTTAATGTCGTTGAGAATAAAATGGAAAAAAAATTACAAAAATAAGAACCTAATTTGAATATGACATTTTTCAAAAAATTTAATTACTATATATTTCGGCGTATCGCGTTCATCCATACTTTAAACTGCAATTTTTAAGTTTTAGATATAGTTAAGTTAGATAGTTTTTAAGGAAAAACTTTAAATAAATGTGTGCAATGCTCTTATCCTTTTAAATCTAAGAATTGTGTGTAAGAAATAATAAAAACAAATAAAAGCATGTGGAATGAAATTAAACCTGACATAATGAAAAAGTCTTTTGAAAAAAAGTAGTATATCTAAAAATTTTAATCGAACATGGAGGATTATTTATTTATGGATCAGAGTAACAGTGAAGGTGAAAATGAAGATTCGATGATATACATGAATATTTAACGGAAGATGAATGCGATGAACTTTTCACACATGTTAGTAGTGAAAGTTCATAAGATACGTCATTTTTTTAAATAACCAGTATTTAAATACATGTAGGAACAGTGTCCGGATCCCCCCCATAGCCCTTGATTTTGTTCGATTGATTATAATCCTATGAATATAGTAAGTAAAATTTAATTAAGGTTTTGTTATTAATAATTAATTTTATTAATTAATGCTAAATATTTATTCAATAATTAATTTTTTACTGTTCTTTGTTCCTGAAAATAGCCAAAATCAAAAGAATATGTTAGCCTTCGATTTGGGGAATGGTAGGAAAATATCGTGGATTTTCGACCCTGGTCCATCCCACTTCCCCTTGAAAAAGCTTCTGTGTGCACCACTGTAAAGGAATACTTTTTTATGCTAGTCTTTTCTTATTTTTTCAAACTAACGCGTATGTATAAAAGATGCATGTTATATTTATATTCCGGAATATAAGTTATCCGTTTTCCTGTTTCAAAAATGCAAAAAGTTCCAAAAATTCAAAAAGACAATTTTTGATTAATGTTTAAAATCTTTACCAACACATTTAAGAAAATCAAGGAGAAAATTTAATTAGAGTTAAAGAAAACGATTAATCTAAATATCACAAAAATTGAAAGATTTACAAACATTTAGTTTGACTAAGGATTAAAGATTAATTAATTTTGACTATTTAAAGAATATTTTAAATATATACATCAAATGTGCAAAGAAAAATTCATATCTTGTAAATTAATTTTTGAGCAGACGATTTATGTAAAAAAATTGAAATCTCAGTTAATGTACCAGGTAACGTAGCCCACAATAATTGTGTGGTTATACATATAAATTGTATTACTGAATCTACCATAAAATTTATACGGTGTAAAATATAAACATGTATGTTTAACTTAAAACCGATCTGGATTTCCATGTTCTAATGAAGTGGGGTGTGGAAGCTAGAAGGTAGCAATTGAAATACTATCGTCTTGATAGAACTACGGCTCCAAATAACAAGTTGTGCTTTCTAATTACTTCAAAGAGACAATAATTTAAGCCAAGGTGAAAAAAAAAATCCCTCAACTTTTTTTTCCCGGCTTTCAGATTTTAGTATAATATAATTATATATGTAAATCAACTTTTATGTAAAAGTAAAGTATTTTATATTCATAAAATATATTTTACAAATCATCATTATATCCTTTCTATAAAGGTGTCAAATTGATTCAAAAAATTAAATAACTCAATGGCGCAACAGCCCATGAGGACCAAGGCCTACTGTACCAATATCAGTATACGTGACCTAGAGTCCTGAAGTGCATGAGCATATGTTCCGGTCAGATGGTCATTCTGACGTGAAATATACTTTTGGGTTAACTTCAACACTTAGCAGTTGACTCCAGAGTCTCTCGCACAATAACCAATTTTATGGTGCAAACACTGTCCATTTTTATGGTTCTGTTTATAGGCGATAGCTTAATTACTCCTTCATTAGTCTCAAGACACAATCACGACACAGTTTCTAGTGGACTGGTATTTATTTTTTACTCACAACACTTTTTACATTCACATCAGAATTACTGGGCATGCGTAGCTGAGCTTGCGCAAACACAGTTCACATATTCTTATTTGAAGACACAACAATACACACCTAATTCTCTTAATTACACAGATAGCTTTTCGCATGCCGTGAACTGTTAATTTACATACTTTTATGTAAATTAACGTATTATTTCAGACAAAACTGAGTGCATTAAGAATATACAAACACTGAAGCAAATACTGAACATTTTGACGCTTAAAATATTTTAACTTAACAAATTTCTGCAAAATTTAAAATTTTGTAAAATCTAATTTATGCTTCAAATATTCTATTACACAAAAATCAAATGTGTGTGTGCGTGCGTGTTTTATAACACTGAGAAGCATCCGTATATTTTGTTTAATTCTAATATTTTATAAATTATAAAATCTGTTTCATATTCCGCGATTTCTGTTTTTCGTCAGTTTCATCTTTAGTGATATAATGATTCTTCATGCCTGTATAGTAAAGAATATTATATATATATTAAATGACACTTATGTATATAGAATTTTCTTCAATAGAATTTTCTTCAAAAAAATGGTCATTTTCTCTCTCGTTTCTTGAAAATTATACGATCTCTTATGGGATAAATCTATTATTATATTATGTTATTATTTATTATTATTATTAAATCTATTATACATTTAACAAATGTATACAAATTATATATTACTTAATTTTCTCGAATTTAACCACATTATTTAAGAAATTATCTCCCAAAACTCCTTGTTCCTTACTTTTGAAGGTTGTGTATAATACAAAAATTTGGAAACGAAATGATGATGTCGTTCTTTTCTAATGCAGTCACGGTAGTTTGATATCGCCAGTTCCATCACCAATTGATTCAAGGCTCGAGTCCAAATTAAAGCAAACGAATTCGAGATGAATGCAATGGAGTTGCTGCTTCAATTCATTTAGCCCACAAAATTTTCACTTAGCATTGAAGTAGGATCTGGGATTTGTTTTATGAATATTTTCTACTCTCAATTTATGTTTCAGTCAAAAGTTTATTTAATGAGTCAATGTGAACCACAAGCAGATGCTGAAATCGACACATAAACTAGTCTGGTCTATTGGAGAATAATTCCTGTACCCTCTACCCATTGGCTCCGAGTCCATAACTCTTGTCAACAGGGCAACAACAGACCTGGCAAACTGAGATTGTCTTGCTCGGCGTCTTTTACAATTCAGAATCATAAAGCCCATTACCAATGAACTTTTGTGTATATCAGTCGCCCAGATGGTATAAGGGTTTGTGAGGCTAACTGCTGTGCCGTAGAGCTTGCGTTCAAATCCCGGAGAGCACATGGATGTTTGTAAATACATGGAGCATGCGCGACATGAGGGCATTCTAAATATTCGTTGAACTGAAAGTACTCTCGAGAAGTTGGTGATAAGGGTAGTGAGGTGGGAGACTCCCAGATTCTCCCCCGTAAAGTGTTCTCTCTCAAAATTGGGGGGATGAATTCAAAACATACTAAGACCTGCATAGTACTCAAAACTGGAATTAACGACAGACATAATCTTGTCCCTTTGCAACGATAGGTTTCGTGGGCCTCGATCTGACACCATCGTTCACGTGGCATTAGTAACAACAGTACTGCATCAATAAAAAATAGAAGAGGGGGACACAGTATTCTTTTAAAAGGAATTACACTAAAATTATTTGTACTTTTTTTTTCAATACTATCTAATGACAAAATACTTCTTCAAAAAAAGTATATCAATAAATCAATTTTATTACATTAAAAAAGACTTTTACGTTGCTTCAAAACCATTAAAAACAACCCTTTCCAATTTTGCTGGAAGAAAGAAGAGATTTGATTGAAACCAAAAATCGCTGAAAGAATGGTGGAGGAGGGTAATGGATTAAAAAAACACCCCTGACACACGCCGCTTTTCAAAAGGAGTGATGACGATAAAGTGGTAGATGAAATCGAAACGAGTCGTTCCCTGCCTATTCATCTGTTTATCTTGAGTCTATTGACGAAGTCATAGTGCAGCTCATGAATTAATGTTACCTTCGCCTCCGAAAAGCTTGCTGGGACGATAAGGGAAGTTGGCTTTCTTCCCTTTCCGGAAGCCTTATCTCACCCCTCCCCTTCTCCTCTGGACCGGTCAAGCGTACCGGACATATGAATCACTGGGAGTTGACCGTCAAGTGAGATAAGGGCGGTCCTTTTTATCGGTATGGAGGTCGACCAATAGAGAAGTGGAGGGAATTAAGAGAGATAGGGGTAATCTTTTTCCTTGGCCCGTCTTTTATTAGTTAGTGAGGGATAAGATTGGAAGCCGAGTATCTAATTGGGTGCCGATTGGAGAGAAGAGATGCAAGGTCTAGCGACGCTGCCATGTTTGGTCACCTTCACAAATTGCATTTTCAAATTGATGGGTAAATTGTGTAAGAAACAAGATTTTTTTCTTAATTCTAAGAGATAGCATGATATTTTAGAGTTTCTCATTGAGAAAAAACAAATGGAGAATCAAAATATTTGTTTGATTATGACTCAAGGGCTTAGCTACTGCCGTATCAATGATATAGGGCTCCCTGGCTACAGGGGCCCCAACTTGCGCAAGCAAAAAATTACAAAATGTTGTCAACAGTTTCATTAAAAGAGTTCACATTTCCAAAAAAGGGTCTCCAACGAAATTTGATACAGAGCCCGATCAGAACTATCTACGCCAATGCTATTACTGCTTTTGGAAATACTTTTCACTTATGTTAATTGTAGTAGTGCATCTAGAACAAATTCTTGTAAGCATTTTAGAAAGTACTTACATTTAAATTTCTGCAGATTTTTTTAGTAAAATGTTTTAAAACTCTTCAAAGAAGAAAACTTTAAAAAATTTATGTTGCAAGAGCTTTCTGCAATAAAATGAGCAATATAATTGTAAATTATATGTATTTTTAAACTCATTCTTAAAAAAAGCAGCATTTGTGTATAAGCATAACGCTTGCCTTTTAGTAGATTAGGAATCTTAATTAAATGGGCTAAATTGATGACTGGTTCCAGGAATAATGCAAGCACGTGTCCTTTAATGAATTCAAAACAGACATTAGACTGGTACTTGCTATTCTACTGGTAAAATTTAGATGAAATTGCAGGTTTTATAATTGGATAAAGATGTTCACAAGAATTTAAATCCTTCAAAATTTTTCAAAATTAAAGAAAAACGTTTTTATTTTATACGTGTATTTTTCAATCAAGTGTGTTGCTTTTATCTATATGCGTCATTCAGTGGCGCATACAAAGGGGGTGGAGTCCCCGGGGCCGGACTCCTTCTCAAAGCCCTTGATTTTCCCCCCGATTGATTATAATCCTATATATATATATATATATATATATATATATATATATATATATATATATATAGTACGCAATGTTTAATTAAGTACTTGTTATTAATAATTAATGTAACTAATTAATGCTAATTATTAATTGAATAACTTACTTATTATTTTTTTATTCCTAAAATCGACAAAATCAAAAGAATATTTTTGCAGGCGTATTGAGGTATGATACGAGAATGGTGAACTTTCGACCCTGGACCCTCCCCCCTGCCTTGAAAAATTGTTGTGTTCGCCACTGGCATGAACTGATAGATTGGTAACACAGGATTGCATTTATCATGTGACAATGACATGACATGAATTTAGGCCATTGTTTTGGATTTATAAAAGTAATTCTGTAAAACAATTCTGCTAAAATCTCAAACAATTATATTAAACTTAACAAAGTACCGATTGCTCACTTCAAAAAAAATTTTCTTTTAATAAAAGCAGTTCTAATTGATAATTTGATTTATAATTTCTAATAAAATATGAATAAAAAGTCATAACAGAAAAGTAATAGCATTATAGTAAGTTTCAGCTCTGCTAACTCTAGAAAAAATAAGTCGAAACAAATGAACCAATTTAGCTAAGAAATCACGAAACTACCACTAGGTATTTCATAAAGTACTATCATAAATAATATTTATCACGAACAGTCTTTAATTGAAAAGGAATTTCGTTATCATTAACTTAAGTCAAACATGTACTTAAAACTGATAAAAATAAGCTAGGCTTTAGTGAAACTAATATTAACAATACCGTGGTAGAATGGAAACCAAATCCTGTTGCGAGAAATGAAATTTAATTTTTAAAAGAATACATTTTACGCTGAATTTCATTTCTGTATACATTTTGAAATAAATTATTTGAAAAAGAATTTCAGCTCTGCTGCAGAGAATAGACAAATGAATAAATATAACGACAAATGAATAAATATAATGACATTTAAATCAGAAATTATCCTCAAGAAATTATATGAATAAATTATTGAAACCAAAGTTGAATCGTGATACCATGCGTGACAAAAAAAGTACCTCATAGTCAGTGGCGAACACAGGAATTTTTCAAAGAGAGGAGGGAGGGTGGGAAAGTTCACCAATCTCATATTATACCCCTTTACTTCACTAAACATATTCTTTTGAGTTTATCGATTGTCGGGGAAAAAATTGTAAAAAAAAAGAAACGAGTATATGATGTATAACATCTGACATGTTATCGTGGTAAATACGCAATATCAACTTTTTTCCTGAAAAAAATATGAATCAGGTATGATTGTAAATAATTTTCTATCGAAAAATTAGATCTTTAATGAAAATTGTATTTAATTATAATAAAAGGAGTCACACACACACGCAATATTTTATCAAAAATAATTATTCTTGTTCAATTTGGGGAAGAGCGGAGACAAATGATAACTAAAATATGACAAATATCCTTGTGATTTCAAAGTATTTAAAAACCATTGAAAAAAACAGCATCAATAACATTACCACTGTTAGCCATCGAAACATTTTGAATTTGTGTTCATTTCGAGCCTGAGTTTATCATTCACGAAAGCTATGAGCGGCTCAGCTTTTGGTAAACTGAAGTTAAAGTTAAAATCACCACTCAAAATCAGGGGAAGCGAGTGATAATTTTTCTAAAGGATCAGAATCACCTTCGTTATATGGTAAAAGTACAAAATGCAGGAAATCTTTAATTTTTTTTAACCGTTTGATTCGAAGAAATGTATACGACCACCGAAATCACTGTTTGTCCATTTTCAAATAAGCATTCCGCCACACTTATGTCCCCCAATATCGTGACTAACGGATTTAGAGTCAAGCGCTCGAGTGCTTGAGGGCTACTAGAGTTGGACCCCCATGCGTGGGTAGCGAAAGGACACATCCACGCACTCTCATTGGTCAAATCAAGTAGCGCGCACTTACGTCACATCCTCTTACACACATCCGTCCCTTTTCACGAAATCACTCCCACAAATACCCAGCAACCGAGAGGAAAGATGTTACACATTAAAAATAAATTATTGAATACTTAATTAGCATTAATTAATAAGACAAATTATTAATAACAAATAAATAAATATTACGTACTACATATTTAGGATTATAATCAATCTAGAAAAAAATTAAAGTCGATAAGAGGGGAGGAGTCCAGACCCATTGAGTGCGCCACTGTTCATAGTCTTAGTGGAAGCTTCTTGTTCCATTGAAAGCAAAGATGAACAAGTTTTCTCTACTGTCAACTTTTGAACAACCATCATAAAAGAAGCGCAAGGGTTTCTCAGGTCAAGCTTAACCACAATAAGAGATTGTCCTAGCTTTGTTGATGCTATTACCAAAGCTAAAATGGATCCGCAATCGAAGTCATTTAAACTGGCATTGAATGAATGGCCCTGATGAAATGACGGGAAACTTCTGGATGAAATTATCTTTGTGGCATGGGTTTGTCTGATAAAAATAGTAGTTTGATTAACATTGGAGATAATCCTCTTAGTCTGGTTCCATTACACAGAGAAAATGGGATTAGGTTTTCCATGAAGGATGATTGATACACCAGTTTCCACATCCGAAACATGTGAAGTTATACCAGTACCTTCAAAAGAGATTAAGAAACTTAGTCCGATATTTGACTGACTACTTTAGGTTACAAAGAGTAGCTTTTGCGAGATCGGTAATTTTCCCATTTGTTGTTGAAATTGAAACCACCTTATCTGACCCAATCGCTAATGATGTGATTGATGATAGCCTGTCGAACCACCCAAACTAGGTTGTTTATTACCATGGTTTAAGTAAAAAATAGAAAGGAAAAGGCAGGGGTCCTTACCGTCAGTTGTAACTATTTTACAAGGGAATGTATGATTCCCAAATTTCAACAGTGCAAGCATTTTTGTCATTCTCTTCTTCTTTATAAGCGTAACAACCTGTTACAGGTCTTGGCTGCCTCCACAGCTCGCTTCCTCCAATTCCAACGATACGCAGCAACTCTCTGCCAGTTTTTAATACTTAGAGTTTTTTAAGTCATTTTCAACATCATCTATATATCCACCTTGTTGGTGTCTTCCTCTTGTTCGAGATCCCATAGGATTCTTAAATGTGTAAGCTCTGCTCTGGTTGTTTTCAGGGCTTCTCCAGATGTGGCCGAGCCATCTCAATCTATTACTTCGGATAACTTGAGATTTTTGTCATTACTTGGCAAAAATTAAGCAACACCTAAAACTATCCAAGCAATCAACATTTAATAACGCAAACCAAATACATGTTAGTAGTATTCGTATATATATTCATAAAGTAAACATAAATTAATGTTTTTCATATAAACACATGACTATGTAGCAGCTGTAATGGAATTGTTCATTTCAAATACAGTAAGACCCCGCTTAACGCTGTTTCGTTTAGCGCTCTTTTATTTCAACCCGGGGATTCCCCGAAATAGCTCACAGCGCTACGGGGATTCAGCAAAATTGTAGGCTTCAAAATATGTACATAACATATCCGAAACAGTGTAGCTGTGTTTCTTGTTTGGTGCGGTACTGTACGGACGCATTTTAATCATTTGAAACATTTGTTGATATTATTGTAAGTATAAATTTATGTAATACTATAACGATTAGTACAGTGACAAATATTATGCTCTTTAATTTTTATCATGTGTAATAATGAAAAACAAGAAAAGAAAGCAACCAGAAAAAGCATTTCACTGGAAACTAAAATGCAAGTGATTAGAAGATTATATTCTGGTGAACGTCCATCTCAAATTAGCGCTGCATTGAATTTGGCAACTTCAACAAGATGCCTTCTTGACACAAAGGCAGAAAATTGGAAACACAGAATAGACTGAATGACCTGACTGACTTAGAATTTTATTTGTTTTTATATGTATATATTCGTTTATGTTATTTTCATTTTTGTAAGAAATAAATGTTTGGTTCTATTTTTTTATTAAAAAAACATAATTATTAAATTTAATACCTAACCAATTTTCTATCCATCTTCCCCTAACCCCATTATTTACATGTTAAGATAGCCTCGTATAGCGTTGTTTCGCATTACGCTCTACTTTGATGGAACGTATCCCCTGCGTTAAGCGGGGTCTTACTGTACGTTAAATCAAACAATCGAAACTTTTCAGGAATCAATAAAAAACTATACAGTACAAAGGGTTCATACGAATTTCCACGGACTTTCCTTTTTTTAGTCTGAAACTGAAAATAGCATTTAAAGTCTATGAATCATTTGCATTTTTTATTATGATTTATGCAGAGTAAGTTTTTAAAAACATAAAAAAACCCGACTTTGATTAATTTTGTTTTAACAAGAATCAAGTGAAGTAATATTTTTAAATAAACAAAATTGTTAAGTATTAATCAAGATTTTAATCAATACCAATAAAAATATCGCTTAAATAATAAAATTTTAATGCATAATAATATTTATTATCATTCTTATTTGGATTATATTCGATTTCTGCTGTTGGAAAGAAGAGAATGTGCTTGCATATTTTTAGCATATTTCAGGAGGTACTGTATTTGCTTTAGGGTGACATCCTCTATTTGTCCTCAGTAAACTTTCCAACATTAAGTAAAGCTGATAACTTCTGAACTTTTTCTACGTGAATTTAAGAGCTACCTTTTTGTTTCGTATTAATATATACCTATGGGTGTATGTATGAGCTTTGAACAGTGGCGCACACAAGGGGGGGCCTGGGGTCCGGACCCCCCCAAAGCCCTTGATTTTTTTCCGATTGATTATAATTCTAAGTATATAGTACGCAAAATTTAATTAATTACTTGCTATTAATGATTAATTTTATTAATTAATGCTAATTATTTATTCAAAAACTAGTTTTTTACTGTGTTTTGTTCCCGAAAATCGACCCCCACACTGTTCTACGTCACACTGCCCGCACAGCTGGTGTAATGGTCTGGGGGGTCATAGCCTATGATAGCCGGTCCACTTTAATTGTGATGTGTGGAACCTTAACAGGCCAACGTTACGTTGATGATATTCTTCGACCCATGTAGGACCTTTCCTAAATGGTCTCCCAGGGGCAATTTTCCAGCGAGATAATGCTCGTCCGCATACAGCAAGAGTTGCTGAAGACTTCCTGCGTCATTTTCAGACTCTTCCATGGCAGGCCTGCTCCCCCGATTTGTCCCCTGTAGAGCACGTGTGGGATCAGCTAAAACGGCAGCTGCCATTGTGTCACTCTGTACATGATTTAGAGTTGGCTGTTCAAAATTTGTGGGCCCATCTGCCTCAGGACAACGTAAGGAGTCTAATCAACTCAATGCCGGACCGTGTGGAGGCATGTATTGCAGCTGGAGGTGGTCCAACGCGCTGCTGAAGTTGTCCAGTATTTGTGTCGTTGCACATCCTGTATTCGTTTAATTGTCTTGTTTTTGAGATCAAGTGAATCTCTCATCTGTATCATTATGTGTATTAAATTTCATTTCAATCCGATGCTTTCTTCTTGGGTCGCTATTTTCAATGTTCCTGAGTGTATATCAATTTTGTTTTTTGCTGTCGATGTCGTATGGGTTTGAATTGATATATTTTTCTGGTTAGTGATAATAGACAACAGTAGAGTAGCGACTATTTGATGAGTGGAACTAATTTTTAACTATTTTTCATATCTTGCAAGCGAAAAATATTTGAAGAAAATAGATTGTTTCAAGACGATTGAGAGATTGTTCAAGCATGGTTCAGTAATTGTTTGATTTGTCACAAAAGTGCATTTAAAAAATAAAAATAATCATGAATCGTTCAATGACACTTTTCCTCGAAGATCTCTTTGAAGATATGATAAATAGGCTTTCTCTTGTGAATAATCTTTACAACAGGAAAAAAGTGTTGTGTCAGTGGTAATGTCACAGCGATAAAAAAAACATCCTATGAAATTTGTTACATCATTGGGAATCATATGAAACCGTTTACTGATACAGAAATTGTGTGTGTGAAAGGGTAAATCTTAAATACTCTTAATTTAGAAAAATTCAGTGACAAAAATAAAAAATAATAATTAAAAAAAGCAAAATAAGAGTTGTAATATTTTGATCAAAATTTCCACATTTTAAATTTTCTATGTTATCTTGGCAGTAGCGCACACAGGAATTTTTCAAAGGGGGGTCGGGGTCGAAAGTCCACCATTCTTGTATCATGCTCCTTTTGATTTTGTCGATTTGGGGGAACAAAACACAGTAAAAAACTAATTATTGAATAAATAATTAGCATTAATTAATAAAATTAATCATTAATAACAAATACTTAATTAAATTTTAAGTACTATATACTTAGAATTATAATCATTTGGAAAAATATCAAGGGCTTTGGGGAAGTTCAAAAATGGTCCAAATCTTGGTCTTAAAATCCTTCCCCCTCACACCCCCACTTCATAAATCCTCATGTTGCGGCCCACGTGAAATAGCCATCATGTGTATGTGACCCCCGTGAAGTAGTTAACATATGTATGCGGCCCGGTAGAAAAAATTTGAGTATCCCTGCTCTATATGGTGTATCAGTTCAACTGTTACAAACTTTCAGGACAGAAGGAATACACTTTATCTATAGGAAATCACATAGAAATGCATGGTCAGAAATCTTTTACTGTCACGGTAATGAAAACACGAAACGCAAGAAAGACAGGACACGGGTAAGAGGAGAAAACATGTTTATTTTTTTAGCACAGCAAAAATGTTGGGTAGTCTTTTATTGATGTTCGCGATAGATGACGCTAGGTAAACCGAAGCATCAGGTGACGGTGCATACTCACAAGCAAGTTTTACTGCCGCGCTTGCTATGAAGCTTCATTTTGCTTACCGACAAAGTGGTAGCGGGATGGAACTTTACACGAAAACTGAGCTCGTTGATATGCATCTGGTATACGAAACCTCTGACTGTAATGGACAAGCCACACATCGGTTGTATGCTTAACGTCACCCTCCAGAAGGCAAACTCCCAGGCAAGCCTTCTTTGCACCCTAGCACTAGATATTGTCTGATAGCGGATCCTTTATCGTGAACCCACAGGAACAGTGGCACACACAAGGGGAGGTCCTGGGGTCCGGACCCCCCAAAAGCCCTTCACTTTTTTCCGATTGATTATAATTCTAAGTACATAGTACGTAAAATTTAATTAAGTATTTGTTATTAATGATTAATTTTATTAATTAATGCTAATTATTTATTTAATAATTAGTTTTTTACTGTGTTTTGTTCCCCAAAATCGACAAAATCAAAAGGAGCATGATACAAGAATGGTGAACTTTCGTCCCTGGACCCCCCTCCCCTTGAAAAATTCCTGTGTGCGCCACTGCACAGGAACATGAGTGAAGAGTAAGAACATCAAACAACGAGGAGACTGAGAAGGATCTGTGGTACATTACAATCTCGGTACCAGTATGCGGACTATCAGGTCATGTTGAGATTTTCCATATGGACGTCTGGTGGAAGCTGCAAAGTAACGACATGTACCCCTCTCACCCTGACAGGCACCCTTATTATTTCTTTAATCCTCTTTTTTCTTATTTATTTTGCTATTTCGTGGATAATAAACATGTTTACTCCTCTTAAACGAGTCCTGTCTTTCTTGTGCTTTGTGTCGGCGCTACCGAGCCAGGAAAGTGTCTCTGCTTGTATTCCTGTTTGATTTTCCATCGTCTAGGACAGAAATACAAAACCTGCGGCCCACCGAACACTTTTGAGTGGCCAGGTCATGACCCATTGCTCTGAGAAATTCTTTAAGATAAGACAATGTATCAAAAATTTGGTTGGAAATTCTTTAACACAAAAGAAATCAAATATATCAATTTTGCTTTTTTTGCTGTCGATGTCGTACGGCTGCGAATTGAAATATTCTTTTTTTGTTCGCAACGGTTACGGTTAGTGAGAACAGACAACAGTGGCGTAGCGACCATTTTATGGGTGGAACTTTATTTTGTGAACAATCTTTAATACCTTGCAAGCGAACAATATTCGAATGATTTGGAGGTTGACTGTTTTGTAGTGAAAAACAAACATGGATCATTACTTGTTTTATTTGTCACGAAAGTGCTGTATTTAAAAAATACCAATAAACAGGAATTATTTGATGATATGTTTCCCCTTTCAAGAGGTGATAAATAGGCTTTATTGAATATTCTTTGTAACAGCAACGAAATGTTTCGTCTGTGGTAATGTAACAGTAGTAACAAAGACATCCTAAGAAGTTTGTTATATTATTGGTAATCATATGGAACCGTTTAGTGATGCAGGAATTGTAGGGGAGTGTTTGTTAAATTCTTGTAATTAAGTGTTAGTGACAAAAATAAAAAAATAATAATTAAAAAAAATTAAAAGAGGAGTTATAATATTTTGATCAACTTTCCATATTCTAAATTTCCAATGTTATCTACCCCCCTTAAACTTCCTGTTGCGACCCGCGTGAAATAGCTAACATATGTATGCGGCCCGCTTGAAATGGCTCACATATGTACGCGGCCCAACAGAAAAAAAAGGTTGAGTATCCCGTGTCTAGGAGCATTCAATCTATCCTAAAAGTTTGATACACACACCTTGTACATTCTTTTAAAATTCAAACTAGAACAATTAGGAAAACATTATCCATTTCTTAAAAATTTATTATCATATTTCCAAATCGTTTTCATATATGGTGTTATTGAGAGAGAGAGAGAGAGAGAATTTCTTCCGCATCTCATTCTACAATTACTGAAAATCAGTAGTGCACACAGGAATTTTTCAGGAGGAGGGGGGTCCTGGAGTCGAAAGTTCACCATTCTTGTATCACACTCCTCTTGATTTTGTCGATTTTCGGGATCAAAACACAGTAAAAAACTAATTATTGAATAAATAATTAGCATTAATTAATAAAATTAATCATTAATAACAAATACTTAATTAAATTTTACGTACTATATACATAGAATTTAACCAATCGGAAAAAAATCAAGGGCTTTAGGGGGGTCCAAACCCCCAGGACCCTTCCCTTGTGCCACTGCTGAAAATACTTTAACAACGTCATAATGCTTTTTTTTTTCTATTTTGTAATAAAATGTCTCGGTACATAAAATATCCTTTTGAAAAACAAATCAATTACCATTAAAAACTATTACACGTCCCTGTTATAAAACAAAGTATCGCTCGCAAACATTTTAAGGAGAAAATAGCAGCAAATGCAAACTAATTTGAGTCGAATAGATAAGTGAGAGAAAAATTAGCGCCACTTTCTGCCCAAATATTGCTTTCTTTCAATAGCGTCAGGTCACGGAAACTTCTGAGAGCTTGAGTTGGCAAACAAATTTCGGTTTTCGGGACGGTAATTTATTTGATGAATAAGCTTGTTATACACGTCTTCCTGGATTATTTTGCGTGCATTTTCCCCGATGCTCAAGATAAACACACACAATTAACTCGATGAAGTAACGATGTTAGAGCAAACAAAATTACTTGTGACAGTTATTGAGTTGAAAATTTCACTCCCTGTGTAATCTAGAGTATGTATATATTTTCTAATACAATGCGTGTTGCTGGCTTTACTGAAAAAAAAAAAAAATGGGATAAAATTTGTATGACCCCCTGTTTTCCTATACCCTTTCCCTAACCATTAACTTAAGAACTCAGTTTCTAAATTTATATTTAATTTGTGTAAATACACAAATACACATATATATATATATATAAAGATAGAGAGGGTTAAGATTAGAATAATGTAAAGGTGGTAATGTAAGGGTGTTTTTTTAGAGGTATAGAACTTTAAATTATAATAAAACAACGATGTATTATTCGATTGATATGAATTTTTTTTATTCGAAAGATAATCTTGTGGCATTACATTTTAAATATGATTTCTGGCATAAGACTGTCACGGCTGGCTCGGATGTAGTCCAATCTGGACGTCCAATTTTCGATGACTTTTTCCAACATTTGTGACCGTATATCGGCAATAACACGGCGAATGTTGTCTTCCAAATGGTCAAGCGTTTGTGGCTTATCCGCATAGACCAATGACTTTACATAGACCCACAGAAAATAGTCTAGCGGTGTTAAATCACAAGATCTTGGACGCCAATTCACAGGTCCAAAACGTGAAATTAGGCGATCACCAAACGTGTCTTTCAATAAATCGATTGTGGCACGAGCTGTGTGACATGTTGCGCCGTCTTGTTGGAACCACAGCTCCTGGACATCATGATTGCTCAATTCAGGAATGAAAAAGTTAGTAATCATGGCTCTATACCGATCACCATTGACTGTAACGTTGTGGCCTTCATCGTTTTTGAAGAAGGATTCCACCAGCCCATAAAGCGCACCAAACAGTCAGTTTTTCTGGATGTAACGGTGTTTCGACATACACTTGTGGATTAGCTTCACTCCAAATGCGGCAGTTTTGTTTGTTGACGTAGCCATTCAACCAGAAGTGCGCTTCATCGCTAAACAAAATTCGCTTATGAAAATCGGGAACAACGGCAATCTCGTTCTGGGCCCATTCGACGAATCTACGCCTTGCTTGATGATCGTTTTGATGAATTGCCAAACCAAACTGAGAATAAATCACTTGACAGCTGTTAAATCGGTCGCCATCTTGGAAAGTAATACCAACTCAAACTTCTATACCTGGAAAAAAACTCTTTACATTTTCCCCTGAGAAAAAGATTTTGCACTTATTTTATTAATCTTTCAAGTAGTATATAATAGGATTATTTGAACTCATGGTGACAATTTGAAGCGAAAATGTAAAAATTATTTTAAAACTTTTATACCATTGAAAAATGTATAGAGAACATAAATTATATTGCATTTTAACGTCTTTATAGCAAACTATTGCATTTAATACAGGGGCACTATGGAGTTAAGAATTTTAAAGAAAATCCTTTAATCTTTTAATACTTTTTAGTCGAGATTAATTTGTATCCCTTATCTATTTCAATACTTGATGTCTTCTTTGAGAATATATATGTATATGTATATATATATATATATATATATTTATATTTTTGTTTATATATTTGTGTATATGTATATATATATGTATAAATTTATATATATGTGTATGTATATGTATATGATTATATATTGAAAAAAAATTTATATTGGATTATATATATATATATATATATATATATATATATATATATATATATATATAAGCAAATACTTCATCTATAAGTAAATCGCTGGAAAAATTAGTAATTTCTAAATTAATAGATTCAGAAAGAAATATTTTAAGGCCTTATCTTTTATTTGGATTATACTAATAATCCATCAAATTATATATATCATAATTACTTGAACTGAAGAAGACTACTTGAAGAAACAATATAAAAATTACTTTAAAGTTTAATTTCTGTGAAAAATACTGTCTAATTCTATCGTGATTATATTCTGTTATCGATAGACCACATAAATCGATTAACAAAAAGATGAATACTTATAGATAACATTTTCAATTTTGTCAGTTCAACTATTGAAATAAATAACTTATTCTGAATACATCTCATAATCCCTGCATTGAAAGATGATTTAAAATAATCCGCGTAAAAATTTATTTCACATTAGACAGAACTCAAATATATTTTAATCCGTACATATGTTATCTAGATATCTCAGAAGCTTGAGAAGTCATTGTCGTTAACGACTTGCTCTGCAATGTAAAAAACCAATTCCAGATTCCTCAAAAAATTCATCCTCAATAAAAATGGGTTATGGGTCAAACTAAATCGAGTCTCAAAACTCCTTAGGAGGCTACTTTTAATATTGGATAGGTTTTTATGTCACATTGAAGCAATGGTCTTCAGTCTTTGTCGACTCATGGAACCCTCAAAACTATAAGGTGCTTCCAGGGAACTTAACCCCCCCCCCAAAAAAATTCCTTCAAATAATATAATTTAAAATACACTGGTGTGCAAAAATTAAGGACGAAGTCGAAAAATTAGCATATCAGCTGAACGAAGAGGCAGAGCGGACAGAAAGACCAATCAGAGATTAAGTAAGGTGATGTACGGTAGCACATGCGCAGATATGCAGGTAGACGTAATGGGGGAGTGTCTGAGTAATATAAAGCATGTTGTCGGTGTAAGATCAGTATTTCTGGCAAAGGGATTGAACGCCGTATAGCAGTTAAAATCACACCGAGATGCTGCCTCAGCGAGAAATGGCGAATAATCAATCTGCGACATCTGGATGCTTTTACCCGAGGTCGAATCATTGGGAAGTTGGAGGAAGGCCACAGTGTGACAAGTGTGGCTGCAGAGTTCGGAATTGCTCACAGCATCGTTTCACGACTTTGGAGACAATTTCAAACTACAGGAACAGCTATCCGGGGGTTCAGTAGTGGTCTTCCACGAGGAACCACACCCGCAGATGACCGGTACATTGTCTTACAGGCCAGAAGAAACAGGCGGCAGACAGCGGGAGAAATCGCTAGACACATGACACAGGCGACTGGACGACGGATATCGCGTTTTACCGTGGCCAGAAGACTGCACGGTGGTGGTCTGTTTGCACGACGCCCTGTACGGTGTGTACCTTTAACGCCTGCCCATCGGAGAAGGCGTTCTCTGTGGTGCCGGGAACACCGGAATTGGAGAGACAATGAATGGGGACGAGTACTCTTTACAGATGAGAGCAGATTCAGTTTGAGTAGCGATTCTCATCGCATACTCATCTGGAGAGAGCGGGGAAGTCGCAATCATCCCTCGAACATCATTGAAAGGTACAGGTATGGAGGTCGCGGTGTTCTCGTTTGGGGAGGCATCATGCTTGGTAGTCGTACAGACCTTCACATCTTCGACGCAGGTTCAGTCAACGGGACCCGTTATTGTAACGAGATTCTTCTTCCATATGTGCGTCTTTTTAGAGGCGCTACGGGTCTGCAGTTCCTTTTCATGGACGACAATGCACCATGTCATCGCACAGTAGCTGCCGAACAGCTCTTAAAGAGTGAGGATATTGAACGTATGGATTGGCCAGCACGATCTCCGGATCTCAATCCCATCGAGCATGTTTAGGATTTTCTAGGCAGACGCTTGGTAGCTCGTATCTTACCTCCAGTAACGATTCGGGAGCTTCGATTGGCGCTGCAAGACGAATGGGTAGCAATGCCTCAACAACTCATTGACACCCTCATTCTCAGCATGAGCAGACGCTGTGAAACCTGCCTAGGAGTCAGGGGAGATCATATCTCATATCGGATGTTTCTTGCTGGACACCCATCACAGGGATGTTTCGGCCTTCAGTCGCATTGCGCTCCATGCTACTTTTTCAATCAAGCTTCTTTTTATCCCTCTGATTTCTCTTTTAGTAAGTGTTGCTTACATTACACATGTCCTTACGTATTGGGGATCTTACGGTATTAAATGTGTTGATTTGGAAAGCTTTTGTACAAAGTTATATTGAAAAAACCGTCTCGTCCTTAATTTTTGCACACCAGTGTAAACTAAACTCAGTTGCGCTACAGCCCATGAGGGCTAAAGCCTACTGTGACCATCTCAGTATACGAGACCATTAGGTGCTGAGGTGTATGAGCGCATGTCCCGATCAGGTGGTCAGTCTGAAGCGAAAAGGGATTAATTATAAACCGTGCAAATTATCAAGATAGGATAGATATTAATTTTTGGATACAATTTTTTGTATGACAAGCCCATGAGGTCACTGGTTGTTTTTAATCTTGTTCTTAACTTAGTATTGCTAAATTAATTATAAAATACATCGTGATGTACAGATACATTTATAAGCATATTATATCAGTGTAAATGTGTAATTTTATTTTTATTATGTCAGAATGTGTTTTGTTTGTTTATTTTCCATAAATTAATAATTTTCTTAAATAATCTTTTGTTTTCAACTTTTCTGTATGCTCGTGCCCCCGTCGTAGACTTATCACGCCCCCTAGGGTGGGGCCCCACAGTTTGAGAAACGCTGATTTAACCCTCTGGCCGCAACATCAATTTTTCTATCGCACTGAGGAGCTTCCGTCTGACAGACGGGTACGTAAATTTTTTTGAATTTTATTAGAGGACTGGAATGAGGTTTTATTGTAATACATTTTAGTGCCAGATCAAAGAGAGCTTAGACCAATCAATATAAAGTACTACTAGAACTAAGTATGTCTTAGTACTTAGTCAACACAGCGTTACATTCGACAAAATGGTGTATTATAAACGCGCACTAAGTACCAGATTACCTTATGCAGAAGGAAAAAAGGAACATTGTAAATGAAAAAAAGGCTTAACGTTCTTAAACTTTAAATAGTTGATCATTTGTTGGATTAAAGTCTAATACACATTTAATACACATTCAAAAGACTTCATTCTCGTTTTCAGAATCCATACACACCTGAAGCAGTAGTAGATTTTCAAAACCATTAACAATTGATATTGCTATTTCATTATTCAAAAATGGATAGTAACTAATCGGATTACTAACTGGATTAGAAATCGCTTTCCTTTCAAAAGTACTTTAATAATATCTTTTAACAAATTTTATCGAATAACTTAAGAGCTGAGACTGATTGTGTTAGAAAATGCATTCATCAATGACAGTATGGGGTTTTGTAAGTTTGTCTGCGGGATGTGTTCCCCCTTTTCAACATTTTGTTAAAAGTTGTGAGAAACAGGTTTCAACAAGCATGTATCGTACCATGTATCAATAGCTTTATATAACACTTTTTTCTTCGTTTGTCATGGAAATATAAATGGAAGATATATGAAAGAAGGGAAAATAACACCAAGACAAGAAACCAGTGGCGCACACAAGGGGGTCAGGCCCCCCCCAAAGCCCTTGATTTTTTTCCGATTGATTATAATTCTAAGTACATAGTACATAAAATTTAATTAAGTATTTGTTACTAATGATCAATTTTATTAATTAATGCTAATTATTTATTCAATAATTAGTTTTTTACTGTGTTTTGTTCCCGAAAATCGACAAAATCAAAAGGAGCATGATACAAGAATGGTGAACTTTCGACCCCGGACCTCCCCCCCCCCTTGAAAAATTCCTGTGTGCGCTACTGCCTGTGAACAATAGTTTCTCAGAAAAGGTACATCGAACATCAAAATTTATATTTTGAGATAAATTGATTTTAATGTACACAGTGAGACTTCTAATCGTCTAGGAAACAAAGAAATAAAAGGCTCAATTTACAATAAAAAATACATGCTTTGGTTATATCAAATGTTCAACTTTTAAGCAAAAACGAAGTACTTTGTTTACATTTTTTGCCATTCAAATGAGCGTGACCCATTTTATAAAAAATGTTTCTATAATAACAATATTTTACTTATATAAAGTAGACTTCTCCAGAGAGTCTGAACTATTTTTTTTTTGAAAAATTCACATTATTTTCAGAGTTACAACCCATTGAAAAAATTATCGGCGTTTTTTTCTTAAAATTTCTTCCCCCTGTTGTTGTAAAACATGGATAAACCCACTTCTAAGCTATATATTTCAAAAATTCTAGTTGAGCCTCTGTACAGAGATCTGAGCTATATACAGGCGAAATATTATTACAATAGAAACATTTTTCACAAAAGGAGAATATTTTGAAAATGGGTCATTCTATGTTCATTTTTTGTCAAAATATTGTACTTAAATAATTTTTTATTGTAATACTAGTCTTAAAATAATTTTATATTCATTTTCTAATCAAAGTTACACTAAATATCATAAATATTATCCATTTATGAGCTTTTGCAAAATCACGGTTCCGAACGTAGTCGGATACCTTAAAAAATCTATATCTACTTTGTATACAGGCTCAACACCGAAGTAAACTTTTAAAGCAACATAATGCAGCGTTACCCTTCATCAAACGTTTAAATTTGCTATCTCGTCCATATTCCAGCAACTGAACATTCAACTGGAATGTTCCATAATATTTACCCATCCTGCTACAGTAGCTTCCTTGCAGATTGGTAGCCCACACGTCACGGTATAAGTCCATTACGCAATGTAAATACAATGTAAAACTCGTCCCGCGGTGAAGAAAGCAATGAGGGATGACCAGTAAGTTCAAACAAATAATTTGCTTAATAGCTGACCACTCTGGTCGATGGTCATCGCATGGCAAATAATAGGTCCGTCTATCACGCGATGGAACGATCTGCCTGAGAAAGTTAGTGTGAGATAGACAAATTTGAACATAGACAGGGAGGGGTAGTAATTGAGAGCACATTAATTCGAATTGAGCGAGTCCAGTAAATAATATTAGCTTTATCGATTGCTCCGTTACACGTTATAGATCGTTGCAAGGATATTAAGCATCTTTGTTTCGAAAACATAAGTCAATTGTGGATAGTTGTTTGTGTTTTAACAGTCTGCATTACTGAGGGAAATTTTTTTTTAAAGAAAGAACAAAAATCAAATTTCTTCTTTAATTTTAATCTTTTTCCTCCTTTTAATTTAAAAAGATGAAGTCTGCTTTTTTATTTGGTTTCCCATTCATAATTGCAAAGAAATAATGCATTGATAAAATTTAAGCACTCACATATATATAGGAGAAAAGCGACTCACTGATCACGAAATCACCGGGGAGCTATTATAGCTGCAAACTTGAAACTTGGTAAGTATACTTTTGTTGCGTAGGGATCCACTAACTACTGGTTTTGCCAAAATCGATTTCCCGGAGAAGGTGGGTATTTTATAGACAAAAAGTCCGGTTTTAAAATTGTTAGTATTACATACTTAAAATTCGACAAGCATGTTTACTTTATTGAGTAGAGATCCTCTAAGAACGCGACAGGGGGGAGGGGGTACAAGAGCGTAAAATATTTTTAAAACTCCCGTCTCCATACCTGAAGTTTGGCAGACACGTATATTTCGTTGAGAAAAAATCCTCTAAAGATGGGGTTTGAGAAAATCGATAAATTTTATAAATTATAATTATCGATAATTCTTATAAACAAAATTTTCCTTTTTTAAACTGTTCGACTTATACAAATTTGAAAATGGGCGACCGTGTCTTTTTGTTGAGTAAAGATCAGCTAAGGACAGGATTATGGAAATCGACACTGAAGAGGAGTTACAGATGTATTATTATTTTAAATTTCTCGTTTATGAATTATTGCGCTTTCAATGTTTAAGTTTCGTAGCCAAGTTTTTGTTGTTGTTGAATAAAAATCCACTAAGAACGGGTTTTGCATAGATCATCTTCCATGGAGGCATAAAAGATAATATTTATACCTGTTTTTGAGCGGTAGATAGGGACCGCATAAGACAAGTCGCATTTGTAAAATATGCCAATTATTTACGAAATTTATGTAAGAGTACTTCCATAACAAAATAAATAATTAAATATTACACATGGAAACATTTTAAAAACATATAGTTTCTCATTACATATACGGATAAGTCTTTAAATTGCACATACATAATTCCTCGCTACTCATCGTAATCCAAAGTCCTGTAATGAATAAGTTCAAAATCGCTTTCGTCACTTGGAGGTGCAATTTCAATTGATTTATTTTTTGGCAACATTAAGTAAGAAACCAGTTTTTGTGACAAAGGACGAGGGGTCAGTTGCTTGTAAATGTTACGATAACCAGCTATACATGATTGAAGCCCTTTTTGGAATTTTATACTCCTTTCATAACTGGTATTTATTTTAAGAAAATACCTTTCCAAATTGTTGGAAAGCTAGATCCCTGCATACTTTTATCCGCTCTCAAAGAATCTGACTTCTTGTCCGTCTTCATAATTTATCAAATTATTGATAATGTCATTGTCATTGAAAGTTTCGTCTTCAATCAAGGTTGGGCTGCTGGAGTGTTGAGAGAAAGCAACTGAATGCGCATTGTCGGGAGACTGTTTATAACCAATGAACAGAGCGTCTTGAAATGTCTACATTTCAGTGGCGTAACGTACACTCCCGCATCACGGGAGGTGGGGGGGTAGGACTCTAGGAGCCCAAGGCCTGACTTACGCTAAATACGCATTTACCCAATTCATAAAATATTATAGACGATACCTGACTTTCAGGGGGAAGGGGGTTCCTAAAATTCTCCGTTATACCACTAGTAAATTGATAGAAAACATTACAATGGCCCCAAAACCATTGAAATTCATTCACTGCATAAAAAAATATCGCACATATGAAACCGCTCAAAAATAATACCGCACAAAAATAAAACCACACAGAAAAAATCGCACAAAAAGGAAATCGCATAAAAAAAAAACCACACAAAAACAGGTTTGACTGAACTGAAAAACTCTTTCTGTTAAATACAGAATATATTTGAAATATTTCAAAATATTTTACAATTCAGAATATGTTTTCAACATTTTAAATTATGTTACAATTAAGAATATGTTTCAATATTTCAAAAAATATGTTACAATTCAGAATATTTTTGATACATTTAAAAATATGTTACCATTCAGAATATGTTTGAAATATTTCTGTTGTATGATAGAATTAGTTTCACATTTCAGAACTTCTTCGTTGAATATGCATAGTCGTAAGCAAATATTTAAAAGAGTGATATTGAACACATATGTCTAAAATTTTGAAAGATTTCCTCACCAGTCATAAAATTTTGGACATTTTTACAACCTTGTACAGCTTTAAAAACATCGACTATCCACTCTAATCCTAGATATAGTATGGACTCCACTATCTAAACCTAGATATAGTAAGTTTCCATGATAGTGATTCATGCATATGATATTATAATTCAATGTTATATTAATATGAGTAATAATATATTTTTCCTTTGAACAATACATACTGATAATAGTTACGTAATGAATTTAAAACTCAGACAAGTCTTTGGATTTGAAGGAATATTCAAAATTTATCCTTAAACGATAATGTTAAAATCTTTATTTTGTGATACATATCAATAACAAAATATGAATAAAGAACCCAAAATGAAAGAATCAAACTATATATTCTACATATGAAATTATTTGGTTGGAACTATAACATTTTTAAATGGAATAAGAGACAGTGTTTCTCAAACTGTATGGCGCATCCCCCTAGGGGTCGTGATAATTCTACGAAGAAGATGCGAGCATATTGAAAAGTAAAAAAAAAAAGAAGGATAATTTAAAAAAATATTAATTTATTGAAAGTGAACAAACAAAATACATTCTGACACAATAAAAAATGAAATACACTGATAAAATACACTTATAAACGTATCAGGGCTGCACAATGTATTTATAACTAATTTAACAGTACCACACGTTAAGAACAAATTTAATAATTACCAGTGACTCCATGGTCTTGTCATTTACAAAATTAAATGCAAAAACTAACTGATATCTTAGTAATTTGTACGGTTTATAATTAAAATTGCCGATTCAAAGTTACGCGATTCACTCTCCGATACCTCTGTCATCCACATATGAGTGTGTTTGTGATGTATTAGGGGGGAGGAACGGAAGAAAAGAAATAAATAAGTAAATCCTTCGTAAACACTGTCAAGGTCCTTTTATTGCATTCCAAAGCCTTCGGAATAACTTTATGGATAGCAGTGCTCAGAAAAGATCGTACTTCGGAAAGACGTATATATACGTCCGGGGCAATTATCACTTTGGCTGAGTGAGACGTTTATTTACGCCGGGGTCCCTTAAGAAGTTAAAGTCGTATTGTAGCTTTAACGTCAAAGTGTAGTATTACTGAATTCAATACATTGCTGTTGTATAAAGAGGGTAGGGGGCGCAATGAAAACTGGGATTGAATATTGGGTCACAAATATAGAAAGTTTGAGAAGCACTGGAATAAGATGATATCATCAAGTCATTGAATAGATTGATGAGGCTTGATACTTTAAATCTCCATTTTATTGCAGTACGTAGAAAAAACACTCACAAACATAAAACACAAAGCAAGACAATAAATAACACGCTTGGCTTATATGACGTCCAGAAGAAGTAGCTTTTGTGTTTGCCAGAAATCTCGTATATTTATACCAATGGGAAACCGCGAGCTATTTACATGATATGATTTCCGGTAAAGGTTCTTCTGATTGGTCCCGATACTCGGGTGATGTTAGACTACATAATTCATAGTTTAAAAGCGCTGAACTTATAGTTTTGGAAAGATAAGGTTATATATATGGTTATATCCTATTAGGTGGGTAAACAAGAAATTGAATATTACGCGAAGTTCTGGAGGGCTCAAGACCAACTTAACGTAAATTATTACATATATATAGTTGAACCACGATTTAATGAACCCTATTTAACGAATTTTTCCTTTTCCGATTAAAATGGAGGCAAAAATGTCAATTTAACGAATAATAAGCCCCTAACTAACGAATTATTTCAACGACTGAATAAAGGAGGGGTATTAGTTTAGATTAGAAAAAATTGGACATCTTTTCAAATGACATTCTTTTTGCCCAGAATCGAAGATGACTTTTCTTGTAAGTTACAAACTTCGACAGCCTTTATTAGATTTTACAGGTGTAGTGACTCATGAGTGGAACTTACCGCGTGAGTAATGAATACGACAGGTAATTCCTTTATCTCATCCCACTGCACAACGCAAATGAGGTTTATTATTCTTCTTCAGAAAAATGAGGTTTATTATACGAAAGGTTTCACATATTATTTTGTATTGTGAAATTTGTTAAGCATGGCAACTTGACGGAAACAAATGCATAAACATTTTTATGTAGAAATTGATAATGAAACTCCCACCAAAACTGTTATGTATTCTAATTCTTTGCATGGATTGGAAACTGTGAAAACACACCTCATGCAGTAGGATGTAAGGGACACAGTATTTTCTTCTCTGAATAAAGTCAAAAAAGATCTCTTTCGAGTCAAGAATCCAAAACATTGTTAAATATCTACTAGTCAATATTTTAAAATTTCCAATTAACTGGTGCGTATTAAATTGGTAATAGTATTTTTAGCTGCTGAATAAAAAAAGCGTAATTTCTAGCTATGAATATTTTTTTGTGGGTGTTGCTGCTTATTTTAGAATTTTTAAAAGGTAAGTGCAAAAAAATTTTTATTTTTTTTTATCCCAGTATTAAGAATAACCCCAATTTAACTAATAAAATGCTCAGTCTCGATGAATTCGTTAAATCGGTGTCAGATTGCATATAAATATATATGATTTAAATATAAATTACGTTTTACAGTATGGATTCAGATGATTAAATTACAGAAATTAAAATAATGTTAAACTTATATTTTATGTATAATAGCCTTACAGAGGCGCAGTAAACTTTTTAAAAATCGATTGTAATCATTTTGATGACCTTTGAATTTTAAAGTATCTTTTCTTTTCTTAAATTTTAGCTTTGTTTCTGTGGGAGAATTAGTTTTAATATTATTTAGCTTGAAAATATGATATTTCATGGCTAAACCATTTATTTTTTAACGAAGTAAATTCCAGAGCAAAAAATATGCCATTTAATATTGCATTTTTTTGGGTGAGTGAATACACTAACGTCGCACTGCTCAGCTACTCGAGGGCTTTTGGCGACGGACCTCGTAATTTTCAACCATGGTCAAGTGACGAGGACGGCAGCTGGCTGTTTTTATTTTTTTACTAAAATGCACGAAGATTTTTACTAAAATGCAAGAGAAAATACTTTTCGCATATTTTCGTAAACTGTAAAACAGTTTTTAAACCGTTCATCCGGTATAGTGGTTAGCGACGCTGACTACGGTACCGTAGGGCCTGGGTTTGAATCCCGGAGAAAGCCCGAATGTTTGTAAATATATTGTACCTTCGCAGCAGGGGATACTCTAAATAGCCATTGAGCTGCAAATCCTCTCGTGAGGTTGATGGAAGGGAAAAGAGGTGAGAGATCACTGATCAGCTCAGGGTGTTCTCCCTAAACATTGGGGTGGAACCGAGCAAAATCGTTCTATCACCTGCATTGGGCTCAAAGCTAAGGCTAACGACAGGCGTAAAAATCTAGCCCTTCGCCGCGATGAATTTTGTCAACCTTGATCTGATTTTACTGTCAATCAGGTGGAATAAATAACAATAACAACAGTTTTTAAGAAACTTTTACAGCAAAAATATATTATAAATAATATAACAGTAAAATCTTGTGTGTGGACCACATATTTTATGAATACCAAAGGGATTTAAAAAAGTAATGAACAAACGTTTATGCAGTTTTTATTCATTTAACTGATAACATTAAAAGAAATCCAGTGGTTCGCAAATTTTCTATGTTTGCGACACAAATTTCAATCATAAGTTTCATGGCACCCCCTCCATACAATAACAATATATTGAATTCGATAACATACTTTAGTGTTAAAGCTACAATACGATTTTAATTATAAACTGTATAAATTATCAAGATAAGTACTAGATTTTGCAAATAATTTTGTACAAACCCATGGGACTAGTAGCATTTATTAAAAAAAAACTTGTTCTTAACTTAATATTGTTAAATTAATTATGCAATACTGATACATGTATAAGTATATTATATCATTGTAAATGTGTATTTTTTATTATCTTAGAATGTATTTTGTTTTGATTCCTTCCAGTAAATTAATATTTTTTAAATGTTTATTTTCGACATTCTCGCGCCCCTCTAGTTGGATTATTACGCCCCCCTCCTAGGGGGCGCCACGCACAGTTTGATAAACGCTGAATTAATCAGTTAATTGAATCTTTTTTCTTTTCCCTATGATGATATACTTCTGTGATTACATTTTAGGGTGGATCGCGATTACTGAGAGATAAAAAAAATTATTGTGTTAATTGGAATCTACCTGTGCCGAAAAGGTATTCTATAGAAAGGAGATTAGCAGAAAAATAATAATTTCCAAATTTAATATTGCCCAAAGGTGTATAATTTTCGCCAACAAAATGGAAAGATTTAACTTTGATTAGTCGATTACTCAAAAAATCATTATTTTTCTACAGTATAAATAAATAAAAGTGATGATTACTCATTCGGAAACGATCAGATTGAAGTACGATCCAAGCCAGTGGCGCACACAAGGGGGGTCCGGACCCCTCCACCCAAGCCCTTGATTTTTTTTCCGATTGATTATAGTTCTAAGTATATAGTACCTAAAATTTAATTAATTACTTATTATTAATGATTAATTTTATTAATTAATGCTAATTAGTTATTCAAAAATTAGTTTTTTACTGTTTTGTTCCCGAAAATCGACAAAATCAAAAGGAGCATGACACAAGAATGGTGAACTTTCGACCCCGGACACCCCCTGAAAAATTCCTGTGTGTGCCACTGATCCAAGCTGATTTCCGTGTTCCGCTTTGTTGTGCTCTATCACTTTGACAGTAGATTATTTTTTTTAAAATTTAACTCTAAAGAACCTGTTAAATCATAAATTCTCAACGTGGGTGTTTGAGGCTTTCAGGGGGCAGTAAAAGACCAGGAGAAAATTATGGGGGGTTGAAATAGCATGGAAGAGCTTCGGCAGATTAACCAAATATAATCTAAAAAAAGACTAAAAAACACGTGCTATATAATATACTGACAAAAGTAAACTTTAATACCGGATACCTTACGTTGATTGTGTGTATTTAAATAATTTATATCGCGTATACGAAAATTCACATGTTTAGGTAGTTGGAGAAGCGGATAAACTGCATTTCACTAAGAAATATAATTAAATATGTAAACCAGAAATAAACGTGTGATTCTTTAAAGGCTGAAAATGTCAATTTTTTTTATTTTGAAAGCAATAGTTTATTGTGAATTACTTCATACCATCAAACTTTCTTTCAAAAGCGTCTTTATAACAGATAAGCCATAAATTAAACTTAATTATTCTAATGAAATAGTATAATAATAAAAGAAATCACATTCTCAAAAATTAGGCCATCCCAGGTGGGATTAGAAGTCCAACGCGCTATCTTCATCGGGCTACGAATGACTTTCCTTTCTATGTATGGTGTTTGACTATTGTTTTTGTTTGCTGCATTTTATTCATCAATTAAGTTAAATTAATATTTGAAAAAACTGACATCAAGTGTCATCGACTACAATTTTAAAAAAATGTATTTGAATTTGAATGGTTAAATAAAAAGTATTGTATTAACGATTGAAAACTTAAGCAATATATATATATATATATATATATATATATATATATATATATATATATATATATATTGTTATTATATATATATGTCTAATATTTATGATAAAAGAGAAGATTTTAATTTCAATTTTATAAAAGTTCCTCATTGGGAAAGTAATGTACATGCTTCTATATTCAGAAATATTGTTAGTAATTATATACAACGCAATAAATTTCTGGTGTCAAAAAATCAGAAAAAATAACTATAAACTTTTTACTAAATATTGCTTAAATCAGAAATACCCAATTAATTTTATTAATAGTTATATGAATAAAGCTATCCAAAATAGCAAGGATTAAAAATTCTGAGATTGATAATAGTTTATTACTATAAACTTACATATTTCATAGTTATAGTTACCTCCACATTCTAATATTAGATAAAAATACTTATTATTATTTAATTCATATATATACTCTAGTGTCTCTAAAGTTATGGTTTTTCGTAACTCTCTTATTAATTTTTATTTCCATTCTTTTTACACTTTTGTTAAGTGCTACACATTTCAGCCATTCACATGATTTAAATCTGCATAAGGTTCCAGAATCTGGCAATAACTTATTTATTGCACTCAGATTTAGCGCGGGCTCTGCATTTTCAAGTGCAATTTTTAGGTAAGTTACCTCTATCTTGTAATGGATTTAGATATTCCTATCCATATTACTTTCAATAGGTTTTTGCTCAGTATTATTTACATAAAGGGGGAAGGTTGGCTGGCCAAAAAACATGTGTTCTCAACCCCACTTTTATATAAATTTTTTATATATATTAGCTGTTTTAAGTCAGCAATGTTTATAATACTGCAGCATCATTATGTGATTTTCCTACTGCCCATGTGTTTTTCGAATATGATTGGTGGATGTTATCTCTTGTTTGTAGATAATAAGACTATATATATATATATAGGGAGAAAATGAACTAATAGTAGGAATTAAAAAATGAATTTACCGTTGAAGCTTAAGTGAGTGGCTTAAAGGTTCGTACAATTGTTTTTTAATAATGAGCACACAGTATATTTTCATAAAATCGCTTTTATTTACACACATCATCAAAAGATCATAATTACAACGTATATATGAATATAATACAATAGAGTATGAACCACTAGAATGATCAAATTAGCATAGCTTTAGATGTTATATTTGAATTGGTAAATTCAAACAGACATTCTCTTGTAAACATAGTGAACGTTCATGATTTCAAGTGAGCAGCAACTTGTCCAAAAACTTGATTTTCTGCTAGTTATGAACAAGGTGGAAAAATTAACTTAAAACGTTTTTGAACTTCAGTTTCAAGAGTAAATTATGTTAAAACGTCACTCTAAGATGATACAACAAATCCAACCTCGATTATTCAAATGTGCAGATTTAGTTAGTTCCAGAAAAAAAAAGTTTTTTAATGTAAGACCTGGTAAATCAGGTAAGAGTGAATTACAAAGTTTCTATATATTACATAACAATACATGGCAATGAATAACATAACAAAATATGGCACGGGAATCTGAACTTTTTTCTGAATTACATGCGTTAAAGTTCAAAATTATAAATATTAACCAAATGTTTTTATATAACACAACAGTGAGATGTGGATATCACGTAATTTATCTTTGACAAAGAGTATGCTTTTGCTACAAGTTAAGAACAAAAGGAAAGAGTTATCCTTTCATTTTTCATCATGTTGGCTGGAAATCTTGGAGATTAACATCTCAGTTTAAGTGTCCTCATCATCTGACCATGGTTTGAAAACTAAAATTTTTGAAATATATTACATAGAAGTGGATTTATTCATATTTTATTGCATCAGAAACCGAATTGCATGTTAAATGAACCGCAAATTACTGTATTAATATAAATTTCACTCAACATAGATATAAATTTTCTGAATGATTTCGGTCTGTCTTTAAAAAGAAAATTAAATTCGACTGCATGTTTTATTAAAATACACACAAAAACATTATTTTAAAACCACATATCTTATTTTATCGGTCATATTTAGTAATAGTATTTGTGTTAAATTAAAGTAATTATTTAATTCAAGTATTCTGTTTTTACTATAAGTCGTCAGTTGTATGTTAAAAAAAATATTTAATACATAAAGATCACTTAAAATATTTCAAGATAATTGAATTTATTGTTTTGTCAATAGAAAGAATTGAAAATTATTAATATACTATTTTTATCAAATGTTAAAAATTACTTTACTTTCATGTTTATAATAAAATGTGTCATTTTTTAAAATTTTTATGGTTATCCACCAAAATTCCAGTGATCCGATGAAATTATTTTTATGTCATTAACTGTGTTGCGACACATAAAAAGGTAGCACGGAAATTAAGTTGTACAGCTATATAATAAAACCGCCAAACCACTTTCAAAATAATTATATTAGCAATTTTTTAAACCACAATGTATACTAACAAAATGATAAAAAAAATTGAGGGGGACGGGGCTGTTTATAGATTTAAAAAAATTCATAGTCAATTGCATTCATAGGTTTTTACTAACGTTTTGTCACGGTTTTTACACCACTTTCAAAGAAAACGGTTCAATCGATGTTTGCTTTCATATAAAAACAAATATTCTTGAATAAAAAAATTCTTAAAGAAAAAAAAAAGATCAATAGGTTTAGGTATAAGACGGTAAATTAACATATCATACCACAAAAGTAGCGTGCCACCACCAGAAAAAGGAAAGAAAGAATTCATATAATTAAAATAAAAGCAAATTTCAGTGACATTATTATAGGTCACCAAAATTAGAAGATTAGATTCCATTAAAATATCAATGTGAAAAAAAAAAAGTCAAATGCTCAGCATATAAAGTACTTCAATCAAGAATATACATTTCAGCTGTTTTATTTACTATCCCAGCATGACTATTTCATATAACTTCATTGAATGACTAGACATATTTTTATCGACATTATCAAATAAAAAGAGGGCATATATCACAGACAAGTTTTTAGACAAATTTGATTAACATAAAATTGAAACTTAAAAAAAAAAAATCTTAATGCAGTTAAAATAAAATTTATCGTAACTATTTAATACGAGCTCCTAATTTTAACAATGGCTTCTTTGCTTATACATATGTAAGAGTGGATCGGAATTTTTTTTTCCAGAATTTCTAAATCTACCTATGCGGAAAAAATGTTCTCCGGTATATAGATTAAGGGGGAAATAATTTTAAAAATGAATTTTTATGTTAAGTACTGCCACAAAGAAATGAAGTTTAGGTACTTGGGCTTTTTTTTATGGTGAAAAGTCAAAGTAATTTTTGTTTAAAGAAAAACAGGTTTTTTAATATTTTTGAACGTATATTGCTAAAAGAGGACACCTACTAAAAAGCTACGAGAAGAAGAAAAAAAACATCAGGTATATTTTTGTTAAAATTTCTAATGGGCTGTGAATTGGTCATTAACCATTGCAGACCTAGTATATCCCCCGGAAGCTGGTATCACTTTTTAGTGCGTTGCCCTATAAGCGGATACCAATCGTCGCAGGTAATTTTGACGCCCAGTTTCCTCCCTAGAGGGAGGCACCTGAGCTCTGACGATGCAAATCTGTACCAGGATTTAACTTTGCCGAGAGCATCCAAGCCAAACGCGACACTCTAGGGATCGTTTAAATGCCGTATAATCATACGACATGACCGCTGTCGATTTTCTGCATGATGAAAATCCACCGACTTGGGCCGAGGTCAAACCCGCAACCTTAGGTGCAGAAGGCCAGTGACAAACTAACCATGCCACCCAACCGGCACATCAGGTATATTTAACAGCTTCTTTAGCATTAAATTTATAAAATGCTTGGATCGGACTGATTTGACGGTGCAGAGAGAGAGCTGAGGTTATGAAGCGTTGCAATAAACATTGTACTATTCTATTCATTACTCAGTACCATCATTACATTATCAATATCCATCGCTTTTGGTTATTTATACTGCACACACAAAAAAAATCAAGCCTAAAATGTGATCTAACCAAAATTAAGTCTTTTTTCATTTTTTTCCAAAATTTAAACCCTTTGTGGCAATAATATATTTAGAAATTAATTTTTTAATCTCCCTACCATAGAACATCTTTTCCGACAGATAGGTTCCGCGATTGATAAAAATCTTTTTTCTCCATATAACCAAGATTCACCCTAATAAGTATGCAAACAGAACAATATAAAATAAAATGGTTGGATGAAAATAACACTTTTTTTTATCAAATAATAAATTAATATACTGATTTGATCAAAAATCAAACATCTAGCAAGCCCTGCTCACAATTTTTTGTTTGACCTGTATAAAACAAATGGATATATAGAGAATAACACTGTACAATGTGAATGCCATTAATGCTCTTTTACATAGTTTATTCATTGAGGACATGCAGTAGCTATAGGTGAGGACGCATGCCCAGAAGATCCTGACGTATAAAAAGAATAAGGATTAATCAAGGGTGATATAAAGTTTCTGGATACAGGAACTCCATTTGTACCTATGTGTGCTGGTGGGGGAATTCCTGTGATGAATCCATGAGCTCCAAAAGCAAAAGTTGGGATCAAAGGTCTCTGAACCATCCTCATTTTTTCCATTTCAGCCTCTTTCAGACGCTTTTCCTTTGCTCTCCGATTCTGGAACCAGATTTTTACTTGCGTTTCCGTGAGGTTGAGAGAGGAGGAAAATTCGGCTCTTTCTGCAATGGAGAGGTACTGCTTGGCTCTGAATTTGCGTTCTAGGGACAGAAGTTGCTGTGTGGTGAAGGGTGTCCTTGGTTTCCTGTTGCTCTTGTGTTTTCTCAGTTGGCATTTCATAGGAGGTAGTTTAGGTAGCTCTCCAGGTTCTGAAAAGAAATTCACTGCGTGAGCTTAATGAATATGTAAATTAAGTACAATTAAATAATCAAATATAAAATGTGATCTCATTTTGGAAATATAATATATCACACACTAGACAATAATAATCTTAGCATTAAGCTTTCGTTTAAACAGAAAAACCCTTATAGCCCTTGTCTTTTGATTTAAAAAGGACAGGACTCGAATTTCTAAGGCGAAAGTATGTGTCATTTAAGCTCCCATAATCCCCTCTCAGTTAATTTTTGCAAACATATTTAGTGAAAAAATTGGAATTTTTTTTATATATATCTAGATTGCTTCTGCTCTCCGCCTCCCTCTCTTCTTTGAGAGTCGATTACCACAAAACGTGTTCTGAGCGGATCTCTACACAACAAAAAATACATGTTTGTCTAATTTAAAATCTGTAAGCCTAACAGCTCAAAAACGGGAGTTTCTTTTTTTAAAAAAATGTCCCCATAACCTTTGTAACCCTCTTGGGATCTATTTCTCCAACACCCATTTACAGTGGATAACGAGTGGGGCCAAACTTCTAGTCTGTAGGTCTAATATTTCTGGAGATCTCGCGATGAATGAGTGTTTCACTTTTCTCCCATTATGTGTGTGTGTCGATTCAAATTACTACTCACGGTAAAAAAAATCCTTTGAAAGTTTTATTAATTAAATTTGTTTGAAAGTTTAATAGATAAATGGACGTGATTAAAGGAGAATTCTCAAGGTTGACACACAAGAATTATCGAATTTAGCAGCATTAAAAAAATTGCCTTAACAAAAACTGTGTACACATTTAGTTGACAATCTGTTATTATTGTTCTCACAAGTGATTATTATTATTATTACATCAATATATAGCAGTATAGTATCAATATAGCAGTAATAAATGTAAACATTTTTGATAATGCTATGATTTTTGTGCTAACTTTTGCTATTGAATTTTTCATTGAATTCTGTTCCATTTATTATTATATCCAGAAAAATTGCTTTTAATTCTGTTCACAAATTTTTTAAGACTTACATATAATCAGTACCAGCTCCTCTCGAAAAATTAAATGAAATAAATCTTTAAAAAAAAAGAGATTAAATTAAAGTATGTTGCATTATAGTATTTAATAACACTAGGTCCTGATACGACTTTTAAGTACCTGTAACAATTATTCTCATTAAAAATAACGTATTCCTTTTTATCTCGACAAGAAAATCTCCTATATAACTAAGATAGCGTTACAGGACACTTTAATTTTTAGAACTAGACAGTAGCGCACACAGGAATTTTTCAAAAGGGGGGGCAGGGTCGGGAAATCCACCATTCTCGTATCAAGCTCCAATGCGCCGCCCAATTCCGAACCCGAGGACCCTCCCCCTCCCCTTGTATGCGCCACTGGAACCAGACATCATACAATTTCTTATAAGCTTCATTTCAGTAAATGTTTATGCTCAATGTGACGAAATGTAGTCAATAGAAAAAAATATATAACAACAATAAAAATTCTTAAATTGCGTAAGATGCCAAATAGATGTAAAATAACAATTAGAAAATGTTACCAGCAACTAGAGTGTCGCACACAAGGGGGGGTCCTGAGGGTCCGGACCCCCCAAAGCCCTTGATTTTTTCCCGATTGATTATAATTCTGTGTAATACTTAAAATTTAATTAATTACTTGTTATTAATGATTAATTTTATTAATTAATGCTAATTATTTATTCAAAAATTAGTTTTTTACTGTGTTTTATTCCTGAAAATCGACAAAATCAAAAGGAGCATGATACAAGAATGGTGAAATTTTGACCCCGGACCCCCACCCCCCTTGAAAAATGTCTGTGTGCGCCACTGCTAGCAACTGTAAACTGTCAAAAGCTTTCGCAAAATTCGAAATATCTTAAAAGGAGTCGAAAAAGGAAACTCTAGAGAATAGAAAAATATTGAGGGGACTTAAAGAAAAGACTACTTTGCTGAGGTTATGTATAACTGAATTTTGGCTTTTGTATCCGTAAATAGGAGTTGAGTTCTAGCAAATGGGTTGTTAGGACCTTCAATAGCTCTCAAGACATTTCTAGATAATTGCTATCGATAGGAGTGGTTTAGAAATCCATTGTGAATATTATCCCTAATATACTAGGTTGTATTGGTCTAATGGAGAAATAGAATCATGAATGACTTCCCTCATTTCCTTTATCGTTTCTTCTCTAAGTCTAGACAGAGCATAGCCATAAATAGATTTACAGTCCTTCAAGGATCCTATTATCCCTCTTTCCTCACAAAGTTAGTTTTCAAAAACTCCCAATTAAAGTTGAACGACGCAATAAACATATTTTCCCCTTCAGTATCCTTGAAAGGGAGTTGTAAACAAATCCTGAATATGCGTTTCTGTAGGGGGTGAAAATGAACCCCTTTAGTGGCTACTGTTCGGTGAGTTTTACCGAAAGATAAGATTTGACAAGAAGGGTCCAAGACCCAAAGCAATTAGGAAGACTGATGGGGCATTTTTATTACGTCTGGTCTATTCAACCTTTGAACTCTCCCCGGTTTCTCCTTTAAGCATAAGGGCTAAGCCTTGCCTAAACACGACAATAATCTCCTATGCCTAAGGTATTTCAGTTCTTAAGCCTAAAAAAACCCTTAGTTTCGAAATTTCACTACAAACTAAACGCAAAAGTTATATTATCCATATTGATAATACTTCTTTTCAATAAGTTCAATTTATTTTTTTTTTTTTAACTCAGGACTTTCAAGGGGAAACTTCACAGTATCTCATTGCAGTTTAAGAAATGAACTCCATATTTATATATAAAGAACAACTCTAAAATGAGTAAAATGTTCGTATTTTATTATTTATTGAATAAATTTGAGCAACATTCTAGTATTTATTCTTACACGTAAATGAAACCTTCTAGCATATAATTTGGGGATATATTTTGTATGTTAAAAATCCAGCTCATAATTATAATAAGAAAGGGTCAGTAGCGCACACAGGAATTTTTCAAAAGGGGGAAGGGGGGTCCAGGGTCGAAAGACCACAATTCTCGTATCATGCTCCAATACACCATCCAACATATTCTTTCGATTTTGGGGGACAAAAACAGTAAAAAATTAATGAACTAATAATTAATACTAATTATTGAATAAATAATTGGAATTAATCAGTAAAATTGATTATTAATAGCAAATACTTAATTAAATTTTACTTACTGTATACATAGGATTACAATCAATCGGGGAAAAAATCAAAGGCTGCCCGGACCCGAGCTCCCCCCCCGTCCCTTCTGTGCGCCATTGGTTAGAGCAGTGATCGTCATAAACTGTGTCCAATGAAGCATATTCAAAGGTTCCACGAGTCCAAATTAAAAACAGAAAAGAAGATTATAAATATATTAAAGTAAAACGGATTCACATTCTCTGGAATTTGTATGACCATACAAGTATCCAAAACAGTGTTTTCCAATACGGGAAACACTGCTTTAGATACTCATAGATTCTACTATAAATGCGTATTATTTGTCAATATATTCTTTTTAATATCATTTGTAGATGTATCCTAAAATTGGAATAGTTATAAGGTGTACCTTTAGTCGAAAATTCTAAAGACCACTGTGTTAGAGGGACAGCATGTACATTGCGCAGGTTAAAGCCTAAAAACTTTGTGCCAGTAAATATTACTAATGATAACCAACATGGTGGTCAGAGGAAATTGATCATGAATCAGAGCTACAATACATTAGAGTACAATTTTTCGACTTTGATCTACCTTACAATTTTTAGGTCTTATCTGTTATCATGTCATTGTGAATGTATCATTATAAACTACGGCCTACAAAGCGAAATTCTGATCAATGACTAGACCGTTCACGCTTTAAATATCCACAGCAAGCGACATTAAAATTTGGAAAAATGTGGTCTAATGTTGACGTAACTTGTAATTTAGAGTCATTATCAAATGACGAGGACAAAACTGAGTTCTTTTGACTTGTCCCAAATCTCCATACTTCCACACTACGTCAACTTTACCACATTGCGCTACCAACACATACGACGTACATCAGCCTTTTTACACAACATATTAAATTTATTCTTCAGGAATCTTCCCGATTCTCCCCGATTAGCAATAATAGTTCTAGAAACTTGAAAAACTCTTTGATATCAAACCGAGAATTTACCAAAAATGCCCCTCTTAATGGAATCAATAACCATTTGATAACGTTATTAACCCTTTCCAGACAAATATAATCAGAATTATTATCTTTTACGTACAAAGTCGAGTGACTGTGTTTTTTTTCATCGCGTAATAGCCAAGCGACTAGTGGCAACAGACCTCGTAATTTTGAACCACGGTCAAATGAAGAGGACAATGCCTGAGCTGGCACTCATCTCTCCGAACTTTCTCATTACACCAAGGGATGACTTTGAACTTCGGTAGATTTAGCATGCATCAACTTCTCTACATAGTAGGTCTGCAGTGGCATTTTAACTCAAACTCATGGCATGCCAGCCAAGGAATCGTAACCATTGCCAATAGGCCTAAGTTCGAATACAACATGCAATTACAAAATAAATCATTATCACTTTAAAATGTAATATATGTATCCACAAAGTGTCAAAACAAATTACTTTTCTACTCCTGCTTGTTTGGAGTCTCATTAGTTTTCTAATCTTTATTGCCATCTCTTCCTCCGTTCAAAATATAATTAAGTTGTCAGGGAACATTAACTATACAAAGCAAAAATGAACTGTCCGAGTAACTGCATTGATAAGATCAACTCCACGAAAAAGAACCATATCCTTTCCCAGAGGTATAAAGTAACAAATGACCATTCCCCAAGCAATGAGTCCAGTGACAAATGTCTTGAAAGAGATCTTGATTTATGGCTGGGTGTAGCTTTACAAAGCTCCTACCCCACCGTGAGGGAAGTCATGCTGTGAAAATCTTAGGGATCGGCCGTAGGAGTAGATTCTAGACATTCACGTAAAGAGAAGTTAACAGATGGGACAGGTATCTACGGGCAATTTTGTTTCAATTGGACCAAAACAGCCGATGAAGACCTTCAGAGTTTTCTTACACAAGCAAAATGGAAGAAACTTTTTAAATCATAGGTTTCTAAAGTGGTTCCTGAGGATCCCTGAGGGTCCTTGTGGCTGCTGGGGTTTTCGTGGGAAACAAAAATTAGAGATTTGGGGGTGCGTGGATAACTTTAAGAGGCTCGTGAAAGATTTGATTTTAAAGTAAAATATTTATGAACCATTTGCATTACTATTAAAGTTAAAATAAATTAGTAATGATTTTTAAATATTAAACAAATAAGAGTAAAATATATATTACATAGATACAATACAAGTAATGACAAGCATCACACGGCGGAAGTAGGCCCGATCTCGGGTTTGGCCGTCTATGAGGTTTAAATAGGATTGCAATCTCACTGCTACATGCAATAACTAGTCTAAAATGTGGCAGTATAAAAGAGTCAAGAGATGCAACAAAGTTTCCTTAGTGTTTTGAGCTTGAAATCTGTATTATTATTCGTAATGTTAAGAATAAAGTACATTATGTAAAAAATTTTAACACACACGTGATATCTTGTATATATATAAATTTATTAACCCAGGTTATAAATTTTTCTATGTACATTTTATCTATACATTTGTTTAAAATTTATTTATTAAAAAGTCTTATTATACAATGCTTATCAGTTCATAATTCTATTATGCATTGCAAGGGGGGATGAGGGTTAATACAAAAGGCAGTCCACAATGGCATAATATAAGTTTGGGAACCACTGTTTTAGATTATTAATATATAAAAATGTATCGAGCTAAGAAAAAAAGAAATATTAACTTTTCTATCTAAGGAACATTAACAAATATTAATTGGTATTGATATAATGATTAACAGGAATCTTTGACAGTTTAGAATTCAAAAAGCGTATTTTGACAAAAAATTAAATAATTAAAATACTATTCTTTTCGACGAATGTTAGTAAAACAAAATGTTTTATTAATGTTATTTAGTTTCTGTATTTTTAATTTAAATTCAGCAGTATAATTTGAAGGCAGGTGGCAGTAGATAATACGGTTTTTCAAATTTAATTTTGCTGCAATGATATAGTTCTCTGGTGGGTGGGGTAGCTAAGAAATCAGAATTTTTTAAACCAGATTGATTTAGATTAAACAAAATATTTTTGCAAAGCACAATAATATAATGCAGTGACGCACACAAGGGGGTCCTGGTGCAGACCCCCCCCAAAGCCCTTGATTTTTTTTAGATTGTTTCTAATCCTATGTATATAGTATTCAAAATTAATTATGATATTAATAATTAATTTCATTAATTAATGCTAATTATTTATTCAATAATTAATCTGTTACTGTTTCTTGTTCCCGAAATTGACGAAATCAAAAGAAAATGTGTGTATTGGAGCATGTTGGACTTCCGATCATGAACCTCCTGCCCCTCTTGAAAAATTCCTGTGTGCGCCTCTGATATAATGTATTTTAGAACATAAGCAATGAATATTTTTTTATGTATAACTCTTTCAGAAAAAAAAAATACCTATCCCTTGCATTACCAATCCCATGTAAGCATGAAATTTAATGAAATAATTTGGAAAAAAAGATCTACTAAAAGCACATTAAAATTTAAAAATTAAGTTACCGAATGATTTAATGAAATATATATATATTTTCCGGAAATTGAATTTTTCAATACAAATAATGCACTAAATTAATCAACAGTTGTTTTATTATTTTAGTATGCAGTTAATTAATTTAAATTGCTTACATCAGTGTTAACGAAAATTATCTATAATAATCAGTGGCGCAAACAGGAATTTTTCAGGGGGGGGGAGAGAAGTCCAGATTCAAAAGTTTACCATTCTCGTACCATACTCCTATACACCGCCCAAACTATTTTTTTTTTAAATTTTGTGTGTGTGTGTGTGTGTTGATTTTCTGAAATTAAAAAAAAAGAAAAAAATTATTTAATGAGTAATTAACATTAATTAATAAAATTAATTATTAATAACAAATACTTAGTTTTATTTTACTTACTATATACATAAGATTATAATCAATCGAAAAAAATCAAGGGTTGGGGGAAATTTCCGGACCCGGGGACCCCCTCCCCCTGTGTACGCCACTGATAATTATCTAAAGCAGATGGTATTGAACAAGCAAAATACAATAGAATTGTAAGAACCAGTTTTATAAGCCTTTAATAATGTTGCAATTCTTAATTCCAAACTTTATACTGTATCGTCCGTTAGCTTACTAAATTAAGTATGAAAGAGGGTAACAGGAAAAAAGGTAATTATTGTCCACTTAAATTAGTTTATTTTTTTACTAAGTTCGGGAATTAGGGTAATCATTTTCTAAGCCTAATTTTCCCGGAAATAAAATTACCTTTCCCCTTTTTTGCCATTTCCATAGAAGCTTTGAATCAATAAAAAATTTAGGAAGCGGATTATTTTACTTTTAATGAGCAGTCATAAAATAATTACTTATTGAAATGTCCAATAAATTGTAATTATTTAAATGAAAGTGTCACTAAAGTAAATTAACAATTTTCCTTCATTGTAAACAATAAAAAGTTTACTTAGTGGAATGTGCTCATCATTTGGATAAAATGCGTTACGAAAAAAATGACAGTTAAAAAAATAACGTTACTTAAGTATTTAAAAATATAATATTTTTACTTAGGTTATTTCACTTCAATTCCATTTTTGACATATTAAGTTTTTTCCCTCCTTTTCCTCTTTTAACGCTTATTAAACTTAACACTTATTAACCTTTTTTTCTTTATTTTCTGAAAAACTTAATTGCGCATTATTTTTTATAAACGGTTTAAAAAATGCATTAAAAAAAAGGTAGATTTTTTTTTTTCCTTGTCCAATTTTCTAAGTAAGAATTAGTAAAATATGCAAGTTTTCCGTAGGTTGACCAATAAAAAATTGCAAAGTACTTACTAAGTTTAGATGACGAAATCTATCAAATGTCAATAAAGTTAAAAATTCCTATAAATCAGAAGAAAACGTGAAACTGGTTGGTTTTTAGAATTTATTAGCAGATTAGTTTTTCTACTCAAGAGATGATGCAAAATTAGTATTACTTGTATAAAGGGCTACTCCACAATTCGCAAGCTACATTACACTGTTAAATACCATGATTAAACATTTTTAAACTACCATTCTTGATATTTGTTACATTATGTTGATGAAATCGTGGAAGATGTAAATTATGACGAAAGATAAGTTAATTATAAGGATCATAAGCATTTCTCTTTTGCTTTCAACTTTAAAAAGAACGGCGTTTCTTTGTTCGTTGTAACAAAATATATTTCAATTAATAAACAGAAATTCTTTATTTCTTTGGGTGAAATTAAATTTATAAACTACAGTGCTATATTAAGATGCTGAAAACAAGTGTAAGATTTTGAAAAATAAAGTTTTATTTTATCAAAAATAAATGAGTTTCATTTAAATCTATTCAGAAAAAAAACAAAAACAGAAATGTATCGTTGTAAATGTTACTAATGTTTATTTTATAAGAAAATAAAAAGATGCATTTTTTCATCACATAGAAAAAAAAAAGTTTTTTCATACATATTTTTTTAGATATCCATTCCAAGTAAATCAAAATATTGTATTCATAAAAAGTATCACTTTTTAAAATTTTATCACTTATATTAAATGCCTTATAACACAATTTCACACATATCCTTTGCACTGGCGTAACTAGCTGTGAGGGGACCCTGTATCAAAATTTCTTCAGGGCCCCTTTTTTAGATGTAGGAGCTGTGTTAGAGGGACTATAGTTACACACGTTGGGGCCCTTGTTACTTGAGGGCACCGTATCATTGATACGGCTGACATGGTGGTAGCTACGTCCCTGATCCTTTACAATGTTTTAGCATTTTTTTAATATTTATTGAAAATTTCATCGAAAGAAAATTCAAAATTTTAGTAATTTCAAGATAAGCTTAAACTTTTTCATTACAAATAAAATATTTTATATTATGATATACAACTGAATTTATTGAGAATTTAAGTTATGTTAAAACTGTACAGTATTTTAATGGGAAATGACTTCAACATTTTTAACATTATAGGGTCGAAACTTGTGTGGATCTCCTTTTTTTGTGCTTCCAACCTGTCTATTGTTACCATCAATTTGATAGAGATTTTTGCATATTTTCTGTATGCAACAATCATACGTCTTTTTAACGCTTTATATCTTACAATCCTATTTCCTTACGACATCCACAGCTCATAAAAGATAGCATAGCAAGCAAAAAAATCCACCTCAACCGTGAAAGGCTTCAAATAAAGTCATCAAGAGCAAGGATTGCGTGCTTAGCTCTAATCAAGACTATTAGGGTCTCTTGTCGCCTTGCGCGTGATTTGAGTCTAACGCCTCACGCTTCCGATTTCCGTGACAAATTACATTTGCTACAACTGACTCATAAACCCCGCTCGACCCCGAAATAAATGCTCACACTCATTCACGACTCTTTTAATAGATCTTTAAATGAGATGTTACTTTTTATTTGGAAATCAACTGAGAAAAATTGTTTCTAAGTTGAGAAGAGTATGGTGGAATGAACTGTCGATAATATTTTTTTTAATCAATATACTCGTTTGGTATGTTTAGAGTCACTTCAATTGTGTGTGTGATAATGTTTAGAGTTATATATATATTTTTTAATTGTGTGTGATAATGTTTAGTTACCTTAATTGTGTGTGATAATGTTTAGAGTTTCTTTAATTGTGATAATGTGTTTAGAGTCACACACACACACACACTTGAATTGTGATAATATTCAGAGTTACTTTAATTGTGATAATATTTAGAGTAATATTGTAACAGCTCAACATTTATTAAAAACTTCCATATATACCGTAAATCCTCATCAATCCACACTAATTGAGACTCTAAACCAGGGGTATACGAATCTTTTTTCCTGCCGGGCCTCATATCGATGACAAGTATTTGGTAGAATTTAAAGCTAAATTTTTAGTACATTGTTCTTAATGCAAAAAACCATGACAGGGCCATTTAAAAAAGTCTGGTTGACCAGAGGTTGGGTATTACTGTTCTAGACCATATAGATTAATGAACGTCTGGATTAAGCAAAGTAACCTGTTAAACGAGACAGGATAGCTAAGCACTCTATGTAGTAAAAAGAATGCGTAGTTTGAAACATTAATACAAAGCAAAATGATAGATAATTGCATAAATACAAATCAATGCAATATGTGAAAAAACTACTGGAACCATCAGCAGTGTTTATTTGCATTAATTTTTATGAATTTTTAGCGACTGACTGGATTAAGTATCGTCAGGCTTTTTTTTTTTTAGTGGAAACATTTCTAATGCCCCTTTAATTACAAAGTATCACATGGGACTTACACAGAAATAAGTATGAAATATATATTACAAAAGAAATTAAAAAAAGAGAAAATTTAAAAGTTATGAATGATTACAAATATTTACAATGAATTTACAAAAGTGGCAATTGCACTTCTAATGAACATAAGTTGATGAAAATCTGGAGGCCAATTTATATTAATGCCTTTTAGTGCCACAGTCTTAACTTCTTTTCACTGAGAACGCATGTTCAGCATTGTTTTCTCACCACCAACACTACAGTCGCAGGAAGATGATGGAACCAAATTGAATATGTTCAAGTAACTTTTAAAGTTTCCATGTCCCCAATAAGAAATTGGGTTATATTTTAATCATTAAAAAAATGAGGGCACGACACACAGTCTCATAATAATGGAAGGAAAAATTCCTTTTGGTTAAGCTTCCCTTATTAAAACTGATATTCGGCTTAATGCGATCTGGATTTATTAGGATTTACTGTGTACGGATTTTTCTTGTCCATACTTAGTAATTGTTTTTAAGACAAGATCGGTTAGTATCAGAGCAATTGGTGAAGTGATTTCTGTTTGTTATAAGAAAAATTTAATTGGTTCGAAATAATATTGCGAATGTGTGGAACAATATTATTTTGCAATAGGTAATTGAACAGTACCGATGTGTGTGGGTTTGACGTGTACCCAAAAGGTTACAATTGATATTATGAATGTTAGTATAGGGTGATTCAAAATGAATGTAGTAATTACAAACAGTCATAATTAATTAATTGAAAATAATTTATCGATAAGTAGTACGCAGAATGGAAAAGGAAGTCCAAGATTTTGTTTACGTACTTTATAAATGTTCTATGTAACTCCCCTTGATGAGTGAGTGAGTGAGTGAATATTAACGTCGCCCTGTTTAGCTACACGAGGGCTTTTGGCGACGGACCACGTAATTTTGAATCATGGTCAAGTGACGTGGACGACACCTGAGCTGGCACCACCTCTTCTAACTACCACACCACACTAGCGGGAGGACGTTTGAGCTCTCGACAGATTTAACATGCATCACTTCCCTACATGGAGACTCCCCTTGATAACAAGAACAACATCTAAGCGGCAGTCCATTTTAAGCAGTATGTTCTGAAAGCGCATTGCAAATGTGCATTTTGACTACTAGAATTGTTTTTGGCAAAGGAAGCACATACACAAGACTTTTCATATAACCCACTGAAAGAAATCATTCGGAGAATTCATATACCGCTTTTTAAAAATGCTCGACTCTAGATATGCTTCAGGGTCAGGGGCGAGCTACAGCTCTATCAATGATGCGGGGCCCCCGAGCTATAGGGGCCCCAATATGAGTAACTACTGTCCCACTAACAGGGTTTCCATACCTAAAAAAGAGCCCCGAAGGAGTTTCGATACAGGGCCCACTCAGAACTAGCTACGCTAGTGTGAAATGGACTATCGCTTAGATATTGTCCGTGTTAAATAGAGTTATTTTTTTCTATTATGCGTGATTCTTATGGATAATTTATTTTCACTTAAGTAGTAATCACTGTTTGTATTTGCTATTTTCATTTTGAATGCCCCTGTATTAACATAAAATTGCATGATGGGTACTTGACGAAGACTGCATCATTTACTAGAAGTGAAGTTTGAAGAAACAAATCAATGCGTAACTCGCCTTCATCGAGTAACTAGCTAAATAAAAATAGATTAAAGGTAAAATAATTTTGAGAAATGCTATAGGAATTACGGGATTACTGTTTTTCGACTGTTACTTGAAAACTATGCCCAGAATTATAACGCATAGAACAGAAAAGGAATAATCTACATTCCATAAAAAGACTGTTCAGTTGTGAAGTAAAGATTAGTTAAACGGATCAATAGTTAAATTTTTTAAAAAATGTTGGAGAAAAGTTCAAATCAGTTGTAACAATGTTATGCTACATTTTGGAGATGGTATTGCTTTACTCGAGGGGAACAATGCTTCGATAAGGAATGCTAATAATATCACTGGCGTATCTAGTCCTGAGTGGGCCCTATGTCAAAATTCCTTAGGGGCCTTTTTGGTGGACCCTTACCATTTTAGGATTTTTTTGCTAGCACATGTTGGAGCCCCTTAGCTTGGATCCCCCTTAGCACCGTATCAGCCGTATCATTGATATACGGCTGATACGGGGGTAGCTACACACCCTTGGTATCCTTTATTTTGCTGGAAGACCATTATACGGATAATGTTAATGGTCAAACATTATATTCCCGTATATATTCTCCGAAAAACAGACTTTCAAACTACAAGTGGCAAAAGTGGTAAGAGTGTATTATAATCTGATGACCGTTGTCCCTGTCTAGGCCTAGGCCTAATACCCTAAGCAATTATTCAACTCATTTAGTTGAAATGCGTTCATCGTTCGAGCCAGTTTGTGCCTAGGTTTTTGAGATAATGAGTAGTGCACGTTTATTTGTTTCAAATTTCCGTTTGAACGAGAATTTGACAATGCATGTTGTATACTTTTAAGGATTTCAGGTTGGGCCTACTTTTGCATGGAGGCCCAGAGCCTCAAAAATAGGATTTATGTGGGCCCAGGGCCTCAAAGAGTCTTAAGACGTCCCTGGACATAACTCATCAAATTGATGAATTATTATTTAAGCTATTACGAGTAAGTTATTACTTCCTTTTTATTTTAACTTTCCGAAAGCGTCAATTGCGCTTCGCACATGAATAAAAAGTGCAAAACATCCCCAAATCAACAATATAAAATAGCAGGCAACAAACGGACGGATTCTCGGAAAAGTAGGTCTGGGAACATGATGGATTTCTTTCGAAAGGGGTGTCAGCAGAGAATGGGTGCGGGGGAAATGATGGTGAAAGGAAACTTAAAAGCTCATCAATAACCCAACTTCGGAAACCATAAAGAGAAACTGAATTGTGAGAAGGAGTTGGTATAGGCAGAGATTAACTGAGCGAAATTAACTGGAGAAGTCAAATCCACTAAGATTATTGAAATCGAACTAGTGACCACGAAATAAGGAAAACTGGTTTCGTACTCCTCATTCCGCTCGTTTACGAGAATAAGGATTGCGTATTGTGATGCTTGAAATCGAGGGATAAGTAATTGCACGGTTACAGTTTACGGTCTGAAAATGAGACTTGAAGAGATAAAATCTTACACTAAGAAAAAGCTTGTTACTTTAAGCATATTCGTATGCATTTTATCACAAATTCTTATATGTGCTTAATTTAAACGTGTAACTGCGTGTGCGTACAAAATATTCCAAAGAAGAAAAAAAATGCATGTACTAATTGGGGGGGAGGGGGATTATGATGGTCTTAAGATTTTTAGGGACTTTAGATAGTTTTAAGATTTTTACCCCTATGATAAAGTAGGCTTTACCTGGGACCCTTAAAAGTAGACAATATCACAAACGATAACCCGAAAAAAAATAAAGGCGACTAGACCAGTGATCCACTTAACCTACAGTCCGCCGGCCTTTTCTGAATGACCCAGTCAGGGCCTATTGCACTAAGAAATTCAATTACTTGAGAACAATTTACTAAAAATTTGGGGGAAATACTATCAATCAAGCAATCAAATATATCAGTTTTGCTATCAATTTGTCTTATAATAGTAGAATGTAAGCAAGAAGCTTGGTCATAGATGAAAGGAAATAGAAGTTATCCCACAACTCAGTAAAAAATGCATAAAAATAAATATTTGTATGTGTATGTTTGATCGAAAAGTTAATACGGCACTGAAATAAAAGCTAGAAATTAGTTTTAGTATTTTGATCAATTTTGCTTTGTCTAATGTTGCGTTGGTCTCATAGTGTGTTTGTTCCATTATACGCATGTTGCGGCCCAGTGAAATGCCTGTCATGAGTATGTGGCCCGGCGGGAAAAAAGGTTGAGTACCCCTGGACTAGACCAACTACCGCTTTTCGACAAAATTTATAATGAGGGTGCATGGTGATAAACTTAGGACAAACATGAACAACGATCATCACAATCTTGCCACTGTTGCCAGTTGGCATACAGTTAAAAATTCCTGGTTTTTCGGAGACAATGTACGGGAATAACATATATCGATTCGTATCATGATTTCATTGAATCTTAGTCGAGAACGAGGCAAGGCCCTTTCGTAACAATCTTTTGATTAAAACTTTCGAATCAATAAATTTTTTATTGGAATGTACACTGGCCACAAGGATAGCAAATAATATGACCACAGTAACCTAGCGGCCATTGTCACGAGCTAGTGGCTGACGTGTCATGAGTTCGAGACTATGTGCCACTGAAGATTCTAAGTGAAGAGAAGCTGATACATTTTAAATATATCAAGGCTCAAAGTTCTCACGTATGCATGATGGGGAAGTTGGGAGAGTGGAGTTGTCCTCGTCACTTGACAGTGGTTCAAAATTTAGAGGACTATTGGTAATAGCTCTTGCGTCAATTTTTCGTTCAATGTTAATGAAAACTCACTTGCATGTAATTCATAAAACTTGACTACGAGGTATCCTATTATTTTCCTAAAATAATGTGGCATGCAATAGCCCGGTGGTCATGGTTGCGAACTCATGGCTGGGATATCATTTCAAACCCCAAAACCACTGATGCAAGCTAAATCTGTCGAGCCTCAAAGTTTTGACATTGCTGTGGTCGAGAAATTAAGAGAGTAAGGTGCAAGCTCAGGTGTCGTTCTTATCATTTAAGGTATCCGACTACGTTCGGAACCATGATTTTAAAAAAGCACATAAATGGATAATTTTTATGATATATAGTGTCACTTAGATTAGAATACATGTATAAATTGTTTTAAGGACATTTTGACAAAGGAAAAATATATTTAAATACGATATTTCGGCAAAAAATTAACTTAGAATAACCTTTTTTTCAAAATGTTCTCCTTTTATAATAAAATACTTCTAAAATGACAATATTTTGCTTATGTAAAGTAAAGACTTCTCCAGAAAGTCTGAACTATTTTTTTTTGAAAAATTAACATTATTCTCAGAGTTTCAACCAATTGAAATAATTATCGGCGTTTTGTTCTTAAAATCTCTCCCCTCTATTGTCGTAAAACATGGATAAACCCACTTCAAAGTTATATATTTCAAAAATTCTAGTTGAGCCTCTGTGCAGAAGTCTGAGCTATCTAAAGGCAAAATATTATTATAATAGATGTATTTTTCACAAAAGGAGAATATTTTGAAAATTGGATATTTTATTTTCATTTTTTTGTCAAAATATTGTACAATAATAATTTCTTCTAATAATATTCTTAAAACAATTTTATATACATTTTCTAATCTAAGTAACACTAAATATCATAAATATTATCCATTTGTACGCTTTTGCAAAATCACAGTTTCGAACGTAGTTGGATGCCTTAACCCTGGTTCGAAATTACGCCAAAAGCTGTCGTGTTGCCTTATAATGTGAGACGGAAAAAACTTGTTCTTTTTCCTAAAATAATAAATTTTTCATTTACTTTCTTTATATGAAATACAGTTAAAGAATCACTTTCAGCAATATGTATTTCTTTTTCATCAAATATTTAAGTTTAATCAATTTAAATTTTCCAAATACTTTATTTAGACCTAGAAGGGAGATTTCTTAGACATAACCAAGTAAAAATCAAATTATTATCTTTTTTTTTTATGAAATCGTGTTTCGACTTTGAATAACAATTTTTGATTATACATACACAAATTAATACATGAACTCAGAAAAAAAATTGAAATAAAAGTAATTATTTAATCAAAATTATATATAATGATGAAAATGAACAATACAATTCATGCTTAAAACTATAAACATATAAATGGACAAAAATTTCAAATTTCAGTTATTAGTTCAATCAATCATTCAAAATTTAATAATCAATAAACAACGAAATGTATACTTCCCTATAAGTTCACTAAAGTTATACTCGAAACAGGCAAAAAAAAAAGGCAATGCTTACTTTATTTTAATAATGTACTTAATTTGTGTGTGTGTGTGTGTGTGTGTGTAATGGTTTTAAAAATTAACGTACATTACTGCAGTAAAAAATATTTTAATATGGGTCCTGAATGTTCTTTAGTATACACTTCGATTCAGAGCTTTATCATATTTTAAGTAATAAACATGATTAAAAATTATCATTTACAATTTATCTATTATTGTTATTTTCAAATTCCGGTCTTCTTCGAAACAAATATTCAATGCATAAAAAAAATTTTCCCATATTTTTTTTTTTTTTTTGCTTATAAGATTAATATATCAAAAATGAAAGGATAGCAACATGTAGAAATCCTTTTCTCTTCCTTGAAAGTTATTTTTTACAGACATTAAAACTGATATCCCAAAAATAAAATACTGCTCACAAATCAAATTTTTTTTGTTACCAGAATACCATATTATTCCTTTTTAAATAAATCTTGTACAAATAGTTGAAATTGTTTTTGCATCAACTTTTTACTAATATGTGAATAATTGACATGCGTTTTAAGTAATTTTACCAAAATTTTCTTACAATTATAAATTTAGTATGTATGGATATTACAAGGAAGGTTTATGTAATAAACATCAAAGAAAATTAATTAAATTGCATAGTTTGACTCCCATTTAACTCAATAAATAAATTAACTCAAAATAGTGCAACTTCATCTATGAGCAAGCACTATTACAAATATATTAATTGGAACAAATAAAGACATTTTTAACTACATTCTTATTCGGTAGTCATTACTAGGGCATATGATAGAGAAAAAGGTATTCAGAATATAAAAAGAAATTCACTTGCTTTTCATATATAATTCTAACTTACCAATAGAGACCATAATTAAAAATGAAATTTTAAAATTCTTAACACACTTTCAAAAAATAATTAATTTTTTTACCATTCTGTGTTTATTTTACTTATTTCTAAATACTCTGAAAAGTTTTTTTGTGAAACAAAGAACTTACTTAAATACATTAACTAAAAAAGTAAAAATTGAAAATTTCACTTACTGTGAACCGGCGATATCGATCTTCCCATTTGATACCACGGTACGGCAATCTGAGGATTCCACGAGAGTGAAGGAGGTGATAAGTTCGATTCCGGATGGTGAATCAGTCCAGTTTTTGCAATGGATGTAGGAATAACACCGTAAGAAGGATCTAGTCTCGGTAATAGTTTTTCATTATCTAATATTCTTTCCATGCTGAACTGTTTAATACACATGGGTTGCTCGTGTCTATCAGAGGAACCATTTAAAGTTTTACAGTCAGTTTTCATCTCCGGACTTGATGAAGTTTGTTTTCTGCATTCTCCATTCAGTAAAGATTCTACAGAAAACGAAAAGGTTTTTGAGGATTTGATGACAGGTTTAATAGAAACTTCTGGACTCTTGGAGGGGGATCGCGAATGCGGAAATCGCGAAGACATCGTCAAGTGAGAGTTTAATAGTTCTGGAGGTGATAATCTAGATTCACCAGATTTAATCAAAGTGTCGGATTGATCTGATGAATTTGGAGAACTGAGCTGCATTATCTATATATAATACCTACATAAACAACAACAAAATCTACACTAAGTTCTAAACTTGAGTACTAGAATCAATTCCTCTACAAATGCCTCGTTGGAATGAAGGTGACAGACTATTAACTCGTTGAAGAGTTTTTCAGCGACCGCTTCATCGAATTCGTTCTTTTGACTGGTGATACAAAGCCTTTCCGAGGGCATGTTAACAAGGAGAGCAAAGGCGTGAACGTGTTTAACTTGAACCAATGAAGACGAAGAAAACAGAGTGGCTCCGCCTTCGTCGTCATGGAGACGGGAATAGGGTGGAAGTCAGAGAATGAAGCGTTGAGTGGTCTTTCCCGTGTATCCAACAGCTTGTCCGCATCCCTCTTTTATCGATAGCGATTTGTCAGCGTGACTGGAGGATAAAACTCTAATCACTTGCGGCCTCTGGCATTCTTTAATGGCGCTGGGTGCCAGAAATCTGTTTAACTCTCCATTGCTCTCTCTCTTTCGCCCCGGCGCTCTTTTTTAGGGATGATTGATTTCGGGGTATCTAACAAATTGAACGGTTTCATTTCAAGATTTTTTTTTATTTCTTGGAGGAGCTGTTATTTTAAACAGGAGTGAGCTCTTAATTTAGGAATATATTCGTTGCAGAAAATAATTTTAGTACACGAAATTTTCTTCTCGTTATAACATTTAAATTAACAATTTCAGTTTAAGTGTGCGTAGGTGATATGGGGTAGTTTAAATAGGACACAGTGTTATGAGTTTTAAACATTAAATATCATAAAAATTCTCAATCATTAAAAAAAATCATTATTGTTGTTGTTTAAAATGATTATTTGGTTGAAAAATTCATTTTCGTGTTCTTGGATTTCATTTCGTATCGGTTTTAATCTTGAATTGCAAACTTACATTGAGCATCTTAACCTTTTATAATGCAATTTCTTTCTAGCAAAGTTATGTTAAAATATTTTTGGGATTTAGATTTCAATCAATCTAAATCCCAAAAGCACTTATAAAATAAATATGTATATAAAATAAATTCTCTCATCTCACTTATTACTTGAAATTCACATGGTTCTTAAGACCTTTTCTGGGGATGGGATGTACGTTTCCCATCACTCACTGGGAGATAGCCGAAGGTTTATCTTACGTCTTGCATTTCTTTTTATATTGCTTTGCATGATACTTAATATGATCTGTAAATAATAAAATATACTGAAGTAACTTTAAATTAGATACATTTTGTAACCAAAAAGTTTAAAATTTATACTTATTACTTTCCATGATATTTCAGAAAACTGGAATCAATACGTAGTGAAATATTGAAAGCTATATAAATATATGTTGTTCTCTTCTCATGTGCTTTAGTAGAGTATAAACGGCAATGTCTATATGTTTTTTCTTTCTAGTTTTAGCTTATGTTCACCAACTTTAGTCAATGGTATTTAATCTAGAACAGTTTTCTTGCTACTCAGGAAATTTACAGGTTGTTCTTGGCGCTTGCAACTTAAAAATCCATATATCAGTTGTGCTAGCCGAAGTGCCAGCAGCACTAATTATAGGTGAGAAAAAAAAGCTTCCTATGGACATTTAAAAATTAAGTTGATGGTGATTTTACCACGGCTTTATAAAGAGTTAAATAGTTTTGTAAATTTCAACAATTTACTGTGATAAAAAAGTTGTCAAATAAAAATAATATTACCGTATTTATTTGAGTCTAATCCGCACCCCAAATTCTCTCAAGATTTTGTGAAAAATGAAAAATAGCGTAAAATGAATTGTCGATATCCCATTTTACGAAATTAAAATAAATTTAAAATGAGAACTCATAAGAAGTGAATAATTAGTTATTTTATCAGTATTATAAACTTTTAAATACAAACATGAACCAGTAATTGCTCTAAATAACCCATCAAACATTTTGTTCCCGCGTTTGATTCTAAGCCGCACCCGATTTTCAGTGGCATTAACATTGGAAAAAGAGTGCGGCTTAGATTCCAGTAAAATATTGTATTTCTGTGAGGTATTTTAATATAGTCTTAAGTTCAAATTTTTAAGATCGCTTTTGAGTATTTGTTTTCATATAGGTAATATTATAATTTTCCCCCCCAAGACAAAATAATGGATGACACTAACCAAAGAATCGAAAACGATAATTCAAATTCCACATTTTAAATTTCCCTATTAAAAGTCGTGTTTCAATTAATTTTCTTAATTAAAAGCTAATTTTCGCTTAAATTTCGTGTTTTTCTTAGCTTTCGATTATGTTTGATATAATTTAGTAGATTTTTTTGCTTCGTGATTTTCATGAGAATCATTGTAATGGATTTTACTTATTAAATATACCAGATTTTATCCTATTATTTTCATCTTTTACTTTCCATATGTCTTTTTTTAAATATTTTCTTAAACATTTCACTATACTTTAATCAATTGTTTGGCTCTATACATAGTCCGCGGTAGTGTTCTGGTTAAGATAACGAACACGAGGCCAGAATGTCGCGGGTACAATTCTCGGTGCTACTGCAAACCTGCCATCTCTAGGAAACCAATGCCCGTTAAGCCTGTCGCGGCTTTATGTCCTGCATTTGGTGTGGTAGTTAGGAGAAAGAGTGCCAGTTCAGGGGTTTCGTCCTCTAACTTGACTGAAGCTCAAACTTGCGAGACCAGTAGCCCTCGTGTTGTTTTATACTGCAAAGTTAATAAAACTCTCACTTGGCACTGTATAGCCAAATTTGGCTTCTTCACCGTTAAGGTATCCGACTACCCTAAAAACATGATTTTTTTAAAAAAATTGACAAATCTTTTTTGTGATTTTATTTTATAGAACATCTTATTAGCTTTATAAAAATGCCAAGATTTTTATTTTCCATTCTCTATAGAACAAAAACTACAAGTGTTTTCGTGAAAGAAGATGCCATAACTTTACATAAGATGTCAAACTTTAAAATGCGTTTTAATCGAAATGTGTTTTTTTTCGAAAAGTTCAAACGGGGGTAGAGATTGATCAAAATTTTTTTTAAATAATTTGCTGAAATTTTGTGTGTACGTTCTGTATAACAGTAGAAGTGTTTTGACCTTCAGATTTATCGATCACTGTTTGATTACAAAATTTACAGTTCTTTATGTGAATATAATCACTGTTTTTTTAAGTGATTTCATATAATAACTAAGGTAAAGTGCTCTAGTTTTTGCAAAAATTAAAATATATCTTAACCTGAAGTTCATTTCAAATAGGAATAGCAGAGTAATACATCAAAATTGAAAAATTGAGAATTGGTTCATTTACTATTTGTACAGAACGGGTCCCGTTTATGTATTTTTTTGTCAGTTTTTCCCCATTTTAGTAGTAATAATTTATTTTTGTCTTCTTAATTTTAGCCATTTTTTTCTTAAAATGTACTGTAAGGCATTGGCTCGTGAGGGTTGCCCTACTCCTACGTTTTTCTCGTGACCTAGAGGTGTGAGAGTGAATGAAGAACCAGGTATTGCCATAACCTTAATATATCTTTATTAAGATCTTAACTTAAACAATATACAATAAAGATATTAATATTTTAACTTAGCGGATCTGAAGTGAAGAAACACACAATACGTACTACTAAATAAGTGCGACCAAATAAGAAATAATACTAAATAAGTCACTATTATTATGAATTATTATTATGAATTTATCATTTTCCCTAGATAGATGTAGTTACCTGGATATTTAAATTATAGATAAAATAACTCATTCTTTTTTATTCAAACCATTTTTTAAAAATATTTAAATACATTTATAATCCTAGTGTCCCTCAAATAACAGTAGTACTTTTACATACAAACAAAATATTTTATTTCTATTTATTTCATACTTTTACGAAGCCAATTCCAAGCTTTGAATTTGTATTTGGATTCAGAATCTGGCAATAACTTGTTTATTATACTTAGATTTAACACGGGCTATGCATTTTTGAATTCAATTTTTAGTGAGTTACCTTTTTCTTGTAATGGATTTAGATATTACATTCATTATTTTCAATAGGATTTTGTTCAGTGTTATTAACTGGCCAAAAACATGCTGGGAAGGTTGGCTGGCCAAAAAAACATGTTCAACCTCACTTTATATAAATTATTTTATATATCTGTCCTAAGTCAGCAATGTTTGTAATACTGCAGCCACCATATATGTATTTTTTTAAATTCTATTATTTTTATAATTTCTAAAATATTTTTTAGACAAGAATTCTTCAGCTCACGCGTATCAAATATTATTTTATTATGTTACGTTCATTTAACTTACGAACGCTATGTCATCATTTGAATGTCATATATATATATATATATATATATATATATATATATATATATATATATATATATATATATATATATATGTGTGTGTGTGGGGGAGACAACAAGGGGTCCAAAACTTTTGTCTTTCTCTCTATTTATTAAAAACTTAAACAAAAATTAATTAAAAAGGTAGCTATTCTAACAGATAGGTTTACATGATTTCTCGACGGGAACGCCTGCTCGCGAACCTCCGTCGTTCTTTTTTGCTGTTTCTCTTCTCTCTTTAAAGTCTTAAAGTTTCCACAGTTTCGGTTCTACTTTCACTTAGCTGCGCCTGCGCGCGAAGACTGTGCTTTGCTTTTGGCTGCATGCCACAACCGGCCAGCCTGACTGTACGCTGTCCGCAGCGGTACTTTCCTTTTTCATCGAGACCAGAGGAGAATCTGAAACATACAAAAAAGACGGAACAGACAAGGACTATACGACAAATAGACAAAGATTTAACATATCACAATTCTGCTGAACTAGACAGTTTCTCCATCATGTGAAGGCACCTCTTCGACATCCGGAAGGTTCAATAGGAAAACATTGTGTTTCACAAGCATGGCATGATTCTGAGATGACGATAGTACGCTAGGATGAACGGAATCATTTATTTTGCTATCTTGGTCTTTATCAGTTCCATCAGGCATAAGAACGCCTTTTTTAATAAGTTGATCTTTGGTTGAACACATCGATATTTTCCTCCCTAGAGTTCTGGACGTCTGTTCAAAACGATCTCTCTTTTTCCTCCGTTTCCACTGCCAGGGACAAAGATTCGTCGGAGCATTGCAAACCGTCTTTGTTTAGTCTTCATAGGTGAAGAATTATCAGAACATTTTTCTCTTACAATACTCAATTTTAACTTAGTACTCTTAATTTTATTACATTTATAATCCTTAATTAGAGAACTCGAATCATTTCTAGTACTAAAGTTTTTAACATGTGGCAAATCATAACTAGAGTTTTTTATCACACTTGAAACAGAAACATTTGAAAAAGAAACTGCACTAGGATAAGCATATGCACCTAAAGAGGATTCACTTTCATTCAATAAAACATCGCTCTTTGCGTGGCCTAGTTTCTTTATTTCAGCATATACACTGGGATGTATAATAATTTCTTCGGTCAAGGTCGGTGATATTGCCGTTCGAACACTTAGACCGGGGAGAGTTGATTAAGAGAAATATTTATGGGTTGAACTTCTACCATACGCTGTTCGCCAAAACATGAACTTAATGTTATGATCTCTTCGGAAGGCTGGTTCACTCTAATTAGTGAGGAATTTAAAACTGGGATCTGGCAACCTGAATCAATCAAGGCTGCTATGGGCTGATTTTCTACAAAAATGCTTACATATTGAAGATTTGCGAACTCATCGCTATTTTGTTATTCGCTCTCGACTTTCAAAGTATTCACGTTTTTTCTATTATGAATGTGGTCGTTAGATTCTTTAGGTTTAAAACGCTTCTCACAGTCTCTTGCGTAATGAGATGAATCACCGCATATATAAAGCAATTTTTATTTTCTCTTTCAAGATATTGGGGATAGTTCTCTTTAATCTTTGGTTTAAAGTTTTGTGATCTATTTTTAAAGGGGTCTTCGGTATATCCATAAGTAATAGGAGTTTCTTTATGTGATCCGCTTCTAGATGAAATATAAATATCGCACTCTCTCTCTTTAGCTAAATCAATAGGCCTAAACCAATCTTCTGCTTCTCGAATGCTAATATGAGTTGCGGTTTCCTTATTTAAAGTTTCGAACGGTTTCTCTTCTACTTTAGCTGCAGGATTTAAACTTAATGCTTTATTTTTAGCCGTTTGAAGTTCGACTTCTTTTTCTAATTTTGCTAACTGTAGTTTAGCAAGTTCAATTTTCTGTTTTTCTAAATCCCTTTCATTTCGCGATACCCTCTCATATATACAGTTTTTAATTAAAGTTTTAACGAAATCTGGATCACTTTCAAATGTACTACTCTTCTCAATTTTAGTCTTTAGTTTAGCTATAGTGTCCGTACTCTCCACAGTACCGTCTAGATCCTCAACAACTCTTATGAAATCCTCTTTAAGAGCGTTTTTATACATTTTAGAAAAATATGGAAAGATCCTACCTTTTTTTTCTAGCTCCCTTGTTGCTCGCACGTACGATGTATCCAATAATTGAAGAAAAACGTTGATTCCACTGATTTCACCTCTTCGCAGGTTATCAATAGTTCTTGTAATTATTATTACGACACCTCTTCGCAGGTGTTTCGTCGATGATAGTTCCAACCTCTACACAGGCGGAATTTTCGTTGATAGTTCCAACCTCTACACAGGCGGAATTTTCACGCTGGATTCAAATGAAGAATGCAACCTCTACACAGGTTGAACGAAGTTTCGAAAATGGCGGCGCGTCTCCTCCACGGACGGCTTTTTTTTCACTGTCCAAACTTTGATCAAAATCGAAATTTTTTCGATCCCGGCCTCTACACAGGCGGAGTATTCATGCTGAGTTCAAACCTCTACACAGGATGAACGAAGTTTCCAAAAAATGGCGGAGCGTCTCCTTCACGGACGCTTTTGTTCATTGTCCAGACTTTGGTTCAAAATCGAAATTTTATCGATCCCGGCCGAGCCCCCATAATTTGTGGGAGACAACAAGGGGTCCAAGACGTTTGTCTTTTTCACATTTATTTTAAAATTAAACAAAAATTAATTAAAAAGGTAGCTATTCTAACAGATAGGTTTACATGATTTCTCGACGGGAACGCCTGCTCGCGAACCTCCGTCGTTCTTTTTTGCTGGTTCTCTTCTCTCTTTAAAGTCTTAAAGTTTCCACAGTTTCGGTTCTACTTTCACTTAGCTGCGCCTGCGCGCGAAGACTGTGCTTTGCTTTTGGCTGCATGCCACATATATATATATATATATATATATATATATATATATATATATATATATATATATAATCCATAATTTTACTTAGATAATGATTAAAATAAATTGCCTTTCTACATTTACTAGTAACAATCATGACATTACACACGCGCCATCTCCAATACACTACCTCAAAAATATCGCTCTCTTTTCCATCACGCGTCATTGTCTATTTTGTCATTTCTGTCATCACGCCCTCTACCGGCGGCTTCCCGTACTTGTCCATTCTGACATTGACATTACAATTATTTTGATTGCACTAATTTAACATGTGTGCGATGCTCTTATCTTTTAAAATCATTTACTAGAAGGTATTTCTTCGGCTTTCGAACAATGGTACATTGAACTGACTAGTGATACGGGAAGCAGTAGGGAGAAGACAGGGAGTAGTAAATCATTCTTCAAATAGGATAGTATCTCCTTGGAGAATCTACTATGTACTGAATGCACATCTGCACTGAATATGAGAAAAATTTAAGAATGTTATTCCAGATTTTCGAAGAAAAGGAACATTTAGGAGTTAGAACGGAATTCCGAACAAACATCTGATTTTATTTTTAATGGGATTGTCATTGCCAAATGTATGGAGGCCTGAAGTAATCGCAAAATACATATTCAAATTGAAAAATCTTTCGATTTTCATGAAAATTTGCAACGATGTTATTCCAATACTTGTTTATAATATCGTGTTTTAAAAATTTCACAATATTCCACAAATAACTTACTTTTTATTTTAGGTGTCAATGCTGGAAGTCCACCATTCTCGTACTGGCATCCTGCTCTAATATGCTACCCAACATATTCTTTTGATTTTGTCGATTTTCCGGAACAAAAAAAATTGTAAAAAATTAATTATCAAATAAATAATTAGCATTAATTAATAAAATTAATTATTAATAACAAATACTTAATTAAATTTAACATACTATATATACGATTATAATCATAAAAAAATCAAGGGCTTTGGGGGGTCCTGACCCGGGGACCCCCTTGTGTGCGCCACATGACGTTGCTATGCCCTCCCAGGATATTGTAAACTCGTTGGCTGGAAACACTTGACTGTATTAATCACGCTACTCTGACGTCGCATGAATTGTTTAGGTAAGAAAGCATGTACACTTACGACAGATTTGTTGTTTCCCACAGCTTGCAGAAATTTCGAAGTCGGGGAAGAAGGGTTTTCATTTATTATTGAGTAGCTATTCTTTTCTCTAATAGGGAAACTCTCCTCCTCCTTTATCACTTACAAACATAGGGAATGAGAAAAAATACCAGGCAATATGGGTGGTCATAGGGAAAAAGAATATTTTTACCCGTAAAGAGCTTACAACAAATAAATTATATTTCTTTCATTGTATTGATTCGCGTTTCACCAGCTGAATACTATTGGTTTCAAAAGCTTTTCAGGAACACACATACACAAGGGAGAATTACAAATGATTGATAGAAAAGGGGGACATGTGATTTTAAAAAAACATTTAAATTCTTAAAACTATACTGTGATACGTTGTGGTAAAATGTATAATGTTGTTGTAGTTTCCCAACAGACGTATTCTTAAGGACAGCACTTTTATTTAATATAAACATGAAAATTTTATAATTAAAGGACCCACGCGGGTAATGTTTCAAAATGGCCTCCGACCTAACGCGCCGGTGCCGAGAGACTCTCTCTTCTTATAAAAAAAACACATTCTTACCGGAGGGGAGCACAGTGCGCCTCCTGGTGAAGGGAGGAAACACTACACCCCCACACAAGATTGATGTGTCACACATGATACTCAATCTGATTATAAAGCATAAAATAATATACATTCATATAATACACTAAAATACAAGTAGTTAGCATTCATTACCTCACACTTAAAAAATATGAAAAATAAGTATACATAACAAATTGTACAAAACTAAATTAAGAATACAATTTTGATATGATTAATTATACCATAATAATCAAGAAAATTGAAATTTAAGGAATTCACATAATAAACATTAATATAAAAAAAATTGTTATTCGAAAAGAAACACTAGCATTTTTTTAAATGTAAATAGACACTCAAATAATATAATGAGATACACAAAATAAGATAAAGAAAATAATTATTCATTAAATCTACAATTTTCTTTTTAAAATTGAAAAGCACATTTGTTACACTAATCGTGAGAGTGCATCAGCATGAGGCATTTTCATACCAGGACAATGTTCGATTGTCACATTGAACTCTTGTAGAGCAAAAGCCCATCGTTGTAGCCTCGCAGATTGTGGTGCACTTTTTGTTAAGTAGGGTAAAGGGTTATGATCAGTATAAAATTCAATTTCAGTCCCAAATACCCATACTTCGAACTTTTTTAAGCTCCACACATTATCAAATGCCTCTCGTTCAATAGTTGACCATGACTGTTGGGTCTTACTTAATTTTTGACTTGCATAAGCAATTGGGTAACACTTATCACCACATTTTTGTGACAGGCAAGCAGCTATGCCAATTTGCGATGCATCTGAATGAATGGTATACGGTTTATCAGGAACTGGAGAGTACAGCGAAGGTGCTTCCACTAAAGCCCTTTTTAGAAGATGAAATGAGGAATCATGTTTCTCAGTCCATGGGATGGAATCAGGTACTCTTTTTTGGTGAGTTCGTCAATGGGTACACAAGTTCAGAATATTTAGGAATATACTCACGATAGTAATTACACAGTCCAAGTACACTACGAGAAGCTCCTTCTTCGTTTTAGGCACTGGTAAGTTGTTGATAACTGCAGTCTTTTCGGGATCTGGTTCGTGCTTACAGAACCGATAATATGTCCTAAATATTTAATTTGAGCTTTTTGAGGCACACTTTTTTGAGGTTCACAGTGAAATTTAACTCTGAAAGTTTCGTTAAAATAGTATCAGATGAAGAAGATGTTCTTCCCAATTTTTGGAGAAGATTGCGATGTCATAGATGTAAGCACGTGAAAATTCTCTGTAACACGATAATGCTTTGTTCATTTCACGCTGAAATGTGGCAGAGGCATTTTCAAACCGAAACTCATCACCTTGAAACGGTACTGTTGCCGATGAGTCTTGAAAGATGTAAGATTTTTGCTGTCTTTAGCCATGGGTATAGTCCAATACCCCTTCAAGAGATCTAACGTTGTGATGATATTGGCTCTTCCAATAGAATGTATGAGCTCCACTGCATCTTCCATCGGAAAATCATCCGACACACTCTCCGAGTTCAGAGCTCTGAAGTCAACGCAAAGTCGTAGGGTACCATCTTTCTTGTTAACGCAAACAATTGGATAGGCTATTTCTGCGTCAGATTCTTCAATTAAATCAAGTCGCAAAAGCTCCTCTATCTGCTGATCAACTTTAATCTTCAAGGACTCTGGTATGCGATATATACGAACGGCTTTTTACGTTCAATGTTCGACTTTAAGCGAATTTGATGAGTCCCTACTTTGGCTATTTTCACATCACTTGTGAATAGTGTTTGGTGTTTTAGAACAATCGCTAGCACTTGTTCCCTCTCACTCTCCTTCAGATGATTCAGATTGATTTCACGTAGAACTCTTTCAGATGTGGACCTCGATAAATTAGGAGTGGGATGGATTTCTCCGAATTCGTGGTCATCTTCAAAAATGACCCCAACTGCAAGTGCACGAGGATGATACTTCCTGATCTTACTCACGTGAACATGTCTTACAGTTCCATCGAGCAGTTTAACTTTATATGAATGGGGTGGATGATGTTGAATTATCTCTCCAGGTCCAGTCCATCTCGCATAGATCTTATTACTAGAATCTGGTATCAGCAAAACAACTTGTTCTCCGATGCTAAAATTCTTCACAGATGACCTCTTGTTGAAGTAAGCTCCATAAGCCTTTTGTTTCTGAGCAGCAGTTAAAGAGGCACTCTCAGCAGCCTTTTCCATATTTATCTTCATTTCCTGAAGGTAATCAGCAGCTGACTGGGAAATGTTCGTCGGAAGATGTATTTCGCCTGCCCAGGATGATTTAAGAATGGCTAACGGCCCTCAAGCTTCTCTGCCATAAAGTAACCTAAATGGTGATACACCAGTGGTAGTGTTCGGTACTTCACGGTATGCGAACAACAGAAAAGGTAATTGTCGATCCCAGCTTCGTGGATCTTCACGAATAACGTGATGAATCATGTCCTTCAACACCTTATTCCATCTTTCAACTAGTCCGTTGCTGGCCGGGTAGCCAGGACAGGAAAACCTAGGACTAGATCCAATCCTTTTCGTAAATTCTTGGGTTAAAACCGACTTGAAGTTTGTGCCTTGATCACTGGCAATTATACTCGGAATTCAGTCCTCGAAAATATTTGTAATAGAGAGTCACATGCATTTTTGGCTGTTAGGGATCTAAGTGGTACTGCTTCAGGCCAACGTGTATGTTGATCCATCATACAAAGAACGTATTTATGTCCTCTACCAGATGGCGGTTGAATAGGTCCGATCACGTCTATGTTAACAATCTCAAGGGAAGCTCAGGACGGACAATAGGTGTAATGGGAACTCTATCTCCAATTTTCTCAGGCTTCCGAAGCTGACACCCTTTGCATGTCTGGACGAATTCAGCAATTTCACCAGAAATATTTGGCCAAAAGAAATTATATTTTATCCTCTCTTTTGTTTTCTTAACCCCATATGACCTCCAAAAACTGACTCATGGGCCAGTTTCATTGCCTTATCTATTCTGCAACTTGGTAAAACTAATTGCATAACTGGTTCATTTAGAATTTTATCCCTGTGATAAATTAATCCATCAATTAATAAAAAATTTCCTTTGTTTAATTTTAACTCTGCACGAACCTTTTCAAGAGAATCACAAAGTATTCTGCTCATCTTTCATTTTTAGTGTAATCCGAATTAAAATTTATATTATCTGAGTCACTCTCAACATAAAATATATCTTTCCCACACTCTGCTTCATTTTCATCATTTGAAAACGTAATAGAACTATCAGCCGATTCGGCAAAATCTCATTTTCCTTTTTTATTATTTTTGTCATTTATTGAACACAAAGACTCATATAAAGCAGGGAGGTAATAAAAGCATCAGCATTTAATTTATCTGTGATCGCTACCAAGCAATCCATTGGATGATTCAAAGAATTATTATCAAGAGCTATAGCAATTTTAATTAGTTTTGCTTCTACATTTTCTCCGAATGCAGAGCTTAAAGTAATTTTCCGAATTCATCATTAGAACTATCTGGAAGGTATCGGAATTGCATATAAAAATCTGGGTTCCACTATCCAAAACACAATTTATTGCTTTCCGTTAATATAAACAATTACATATTTCAAAGGCTCAGGTCAACTTTCGGTTGTACATATTGCACTTGAGAAGTCTCTTTTTTCTCATTTTTTAATTTAGAATACTTTCTATTACAATCTGGAGCTAAATGTAACATTCTATTTTTTTATTTAACCTATTTTGTTTTGAGTTAATAAATTTGTTTTCTTTCGAATTGAGATTTATTACTTCCCGTCTCGCGTTAGGAGGGATATATTTAAAATCCTTTCGTGAGTCATTCTGATTATGACATGCTCTATGTGTAAACTCCGAAAATGATTTTCCTTTACAAGCATAAAACATGTCACACTCTTTTCCCATTTGAATTGGTTTGAACCAATTTTGCTCTTGTTTTATATTTATATGAACGGTAGTTTCATTATCTAATGTTTCATATAGTTTATCGCTAACAATTAACTCCTTTAAAGAATTAAAATCATTTACATTTCTCAAATTACAGTATTGATCCCAATTCGTTAACAAACGAGATGCCAACTGAACATGCGTTTCATTTGGCATTCGTTTCGCTTTTTGAAACTTTTGCAAGCAAATTAAAGGTGTTGGCTCAAATTCTCTTAGAACTAAACTTTTTAATTTATTATAGTCGCTTATTTCTTCGTCTTTTACATAAACTAAAATATTTTCGGCCTTTTCTCCTAGCAAATTTAAAAGAATCTCTCCTTTAAATTCATCCGGCACATTTTTGGTTTTAAATGAACGTTCTAAAGAAGAGAAAAATAAATTCCACCCCTCTTGTTTTTTAGGAATCGGAAGAGTTAAAGTACGAACACTTAGAATAAAATTTTCTATCGAAGTTTGCTTTGTTTCGGGATTTGTATGCTGCAACTCATTGCTATCCCTTTGACTTTCCAATTTTGCCCTTTTTAAATTTATTTTTCCCAATTCTATTTCCAGTTTAACTTTTTCCAGATTTATTTTTTCAAACTCAAGTCGCGATTCTGTCGTTACACGCGCTTGCTCTTCCTTTGATTTTCTGTCCGAAATAATCGAATCTCTAAATAGTCATCAATAAACTCTTTATTGTTTTTATATTTGTCTCTCTCTCGCTATCTAAAATTAAATTTTTCAAATCTAACACTCTCATTTCTGGGGTTATTTCCTCACCCAATTCATCCGCAATTAATATTAATTCTTCCTTTCTAGCTCCACGAAACATGATTAGAAAGAATTATTCTAAATGAATTAATCAACCCAGAAAATTTAGGAAAAAAAAAACCTTGCTGAATTCGCTCAAAACGATACAAAAGGGTTGCCTACCTCGTGGTTCCTTTTGATGTCTTGACTCCCTCAGGCGTTCTATATCCTACCGACTGCGCCAATGTGATACGTTGAGGTAAAATGTATAATGTTGTTGTAGTTTCCCAACAGACGTATTCTTAAGGACAGCACTTTTATTTAATATAAACATGAAAATTTTATAATTAAAGGACCCACGCGGGTAATGTTTCAAAATGGCCTCCGACCTAACGCGCCGGTGCCGAGAGTCTCTCTCTTCTTATAAAAAAAACACATTCTTACCGGAGGGGAGCACAGTGCGCCTCCTGGTGAAGGAAGGAAACACTACATATACATTTCGACGTTCTCTCGAAGTTCTCGTCCTGCCTTTTCTCACTTCTTCCACTCCTACATGTTGCCATTCAGCACCAACTGAACTTAGCGTTCCTATTGCGCCCTCTCACCAAAAGATGCTAGTTCTTCCGTCCTTGAGTGGGTTAGTCCTTCAGGCCTTTACACAAGTGTCGTACATAGCCGTCACTTGAAGATAACCGTAGGTTAAAATTAAGAGGTCCATCTCTGAAGGGCCCCATGTTGCTTTAAAGAAGAAAGAAAGATTAATTAAGAAATTATTAATCAATTAATGAAAGCAATTTCTAAATTTTATAATCATGCAGTTATGATAATCACTCAGAATATTATGATACACTTCAGATCATTCATTTTTTTTCATTGTAAATAAATTTTAATAAATTTAAAGATTTATCGGTTTCAGAAAACTGAGCTAGTTAACTAATTACTGTTTTCGGTCACTAATTGCTTAATCCTCAGGGCATATAAATCATGTTACAAATCTAAACCACAGGGTCTTTTAATAATATCATTTCAAAATACTAAATTAATGTCCGAACAAGGGTGCACACAAGGAGGGGGGGATCTAAATGTCCGAACCCTCAAAAGCCCTTGATGTTTATTTTATTACTATTGATGATACTCTTATGTATATAGTACGTAAAATTTAATTGAGGGTTTGTTGTTAACAATTTACTTTATTAATTAATACTAATAAAGAATTCAATAATTTATTTTTTAGTCTTTCATGTTCCTAAAATCGACAAAATCAAAAGAATGTTTGGCGACATAATAAGGTACGAGACGAGTGGTTTGAACGTATGATAAACAAGTAATACACTCGGGAACATTGAAAATAGCGATCCAAGAAGGAAGCAAAGTACAATCACGAAACTTTGCAAATAAGTACAGCGTAATGTGATATGCAAATGATAAACGTTTTGTGCCAATACGCATGCTCATACACGCCAAGGTGGTGCTACAATCAGGAAGAGGGTCTATATAATCTAGCGCAAATTTGAAGATTCATAAACGTGACGATTACCCGCCAATTGTAGGAAGACTTTGGTAAGCAAAACATGCCAGGTAAACGTGCTAAAAGACATTTCTCACAGTTAAGCGAGTTTGAGAGAGGCCTGATCATCAGGATGAAAACTGCAGGCTGGTCGACGCGCCGTATTGCTGGCCAGGTGGATCGTTCGGAGCGTGCCGTTAGAAATTCTTGAAAGAAGTGGACACGAGAAGGTACCCACGAGCGGAAAACCGGATCTGGAGCGACCAGAAAGACCACGAGAAGAGAGGATCGAAGAATCGTGCGGCAAGCACTTGTGGATCCCACAGTAACTCGTTCAACGATAGGAGTAGACTTAGGAGTAGCAATTGTTCCACAAACAATTTCCAGACACCTTGCAGAAGCAAATCTTAAATCCAAGCGCCCTTTCCATGCACTCTCTTTAACACCGGAACATCGGCAACTGCGTCTACAGTGGTGCCAAGCCAGATCTATGTGTAATGTCTCAGATTGGCAAAAGTTTGTGTTTAGTGATGAACCCCGGTTTGTTTTGGGGACAGATAATAACCGTGTACGTGTGTGGAGGCTCCCTGGTGAGCGGTACAACTCTGCCCACATTGTTCTACGTCACACTGCCAGCACAGCTAGTGTAATGGTCTGGGGGGGGGCATAGCCTATGATAGCCGGTCCACTTTAGTTGTGATGCGCGGTACCTTAACGAGCCAACGTTAAATTGATGATATTCTTCGACCCCATGTAGGACCTTTCCTAAATGGTCTCCCAGGGGTAATTTTCCAGCAAGATAATGGTCGTCCGCATACAGCAAGAGTTGCTCAAGACTTCCTACGTCATGTTCAGACTCTTCCATGGCTGGCCCGCTCCTCCGATTTGTCCCCTGTAGAGCACGTGTGGGATCAGCTAAAACGGCAGATGCCATCGTATTACTCTGTACATCATTTAGAGTTGGCTGTTTAAGGTTTGTGGGTTCATCTGCCTCAGGACAACATAATGTGTCTAATCAACTCAATGCCGGATCGTGTGGCGGCATGTATTACAGTTGGAGGTGGTCCTACGCGCAATTGAAGTTGCCCAGTATTTGTGTCGTTGCACACCCTGTATTCGTTCAATTGTCTTGTTTTTGAGATCAAATGAATCTCTTATCTGTGTCATTATGTGTATTAAATTTCATTTCAATCCGACGCTTTCTTCTTGGGTCGCGATTTAGGGAGGCACCTGAGCTCCAACAAGGCGAAATTTTTTTAGCAATTTAATTATGCCGAGAACACCCAAGCCCTACAGGGATCATGCTCTACGACCTTTAACATGCAGCATAATCATACGACATGAACACTGCGATTTTCGGCGTCGTAAAACTCCTTTGACTAAAGCCGAGATCGAACCCCCAAACGTGAATGTATATGACCAGCATCTAACCCGCAACGTCCCCAATAGTCTAGAACTAAAATATAAAAAGAAGAATTATATACCTAATTATATACCTCCTATCCATTCTTCGAAAATTGTGAGAGAGATCATATTTGTAAAATCATTTTTATCCTTGAAGTATGAATCATCCACACATTATTAAATGAAACTTAAATGATTTTGTTTTCTTTTAAGCAGGAAAACACTAATTGGCGAAATAAATATGTGATTTTTTTTAATCCTACACCCATCTTCGGCATCTCTGTCATTAGTCGACAAGCAGCCCAATAAAATGATGACGAAGCAAAAAAAAATCAAAACTTGCAAAAGAAACTACAAAAAACTTAAAAACAATGGAGCAGTTTCTGAGGTGATCACCATCCATTTCAATCTGGTGGAATAGAGAGCAACAAGCAGAATCCTTTACTCCAATGCGATATAAATACCTCTGCGAATAGTCATATACAGTAAATAAACGAAAGCACGCAACTACAACAGATCATGGCAGGGAATTGAGAATTCAACCACTTTTGTTAAGTAAGATGTTCCACCTTTTACCTGCAGCTGCATCACCATACTGGGAGATTCTAGTCCCTCGTGGTCTAGTGGTTAGGATACCTAGTTCTCATCCACGATACCTGGGTTCGATTCCCGGCGAGAGAAGTGTCTTTGGGGAGCTGAATTCAGTCACGCGCATATTCACGTGTTGCATCTTGTTTGAACTAAACGACTGATAACTTATCGCCTTATAGTAGCCCTTTTTGATGAAGAAGTAAAGTGTAAGATTTGGTGTGATTTTTGTGAGATATATGAATAAATATTGTGAGAACAATAAAGTGAGCCCGTTTTCCGAATTAAACATTTTTCTAAAGTTTGTCATGCTATTTATTAGATTATTTCCTCATGATCTAATCATGGTCCGTATTAGATTGCACAATTTACTTTTTGATGTCACTACATTGGCTATTTAAAGTAATTTTTAAGCTTTTGAGTTCAAATTTCGAGAATGGAATAATGTTATCATAAGACAAAGAGGAAACTATTAAATTTTAAAAGGCAAGTAAAATTATCCTTTGACCCAAATTTCCATTGGCATTGTTAAAGATATTGCATAAGGGATAGGGTCATTTTTTGATATTCTAACGTACCCAAGGGGTTGTAGCGGGGAAATGTAAATTATTCTGTTCTTATCTTTATTGCATCGAAAAATAAGGGTAAATTCAATTTCCTTTTTAAAATGGAACCAAACAATTTAGGTGGTTGAAAATGTTTTTAAGGGAAATGTGTTATTTTATTTCAAACATCTGTACGTTGATACATCTTTTTTTACTTATAAGACACAATCTCAATCATTTTAACATTAAAGAAAAGTAACTTCTTACTGCATTCTTAAGCATTATAATAAAATTTTAAAAATTGCATGCTGAGGAAATAATTAAAAAATCTTTCTATTGCACATTAAATTTATTTTTATTTCAATTATTTTATATAAAAGAACCAAATCGCCTTTTTTTCTTAAAAGAATTATTTAGTTAATGTAATTCAAATCAAAAAATAATATTTTACTTTGTTGAAAATTGTTCTATTAAATATTTACCTTGTGGGGTAATCTACATTTTAAAAGTAAGATTCGTATATCTTTCAAAGGAAAGGTAAAAAAAGGTTTTGAACGCTATTGAAAACGATATCTAAAAATTATGTTAACTATAAATGAAACTCAATTTCATTACTTTTCCAATTATTACTGAAAAGGATTATTTTATTTCTTGGATAAGAGTATTCTGCTTTTTGACGCTGTGACAAAATCCATCTGTTTACTTAGCACAAATACGCTCTAAAACTGGATTTATAATGTATTAATGAGAAGAATATTATACGCTATAGAGCAGTACTTCACAGACTTTCAATATTAGCGACCCAATTTTCTATCATAATTTTCTCCACGCTCGTCTCCCTTATTATGACAATATATTGAATGCAATAATAATATATATATATACTTTTATATTCTAAAGCTACAATACTACCTTATTTATATAAACCGTATAAATTATTAATATAACAATCAACTTTTGAATATGTTACTCGTAAGAAATATATAAGTTACTTTTTAGTAATAGAGAGGATAAATATTATGTTACTTCTTGTTCAGAATGCATTTTGTTTTGCTTGTTGTTGTCGTGTGTCTCAAACTGGTATACATATGAAATACGAGAGATTGATTAACAGAAACCTTCAGTACAAACACAGAAGAATATAGAATGTTTATTACACAAACGATGATCCCAGAACTGAACAAAAGAAGTGCGTTGCTTTCCTTTAGAGACGGGAATCCATTTCAGGCGACAGTCCGACTTCTTTTCCCGAATGAGATACAACCATGCTTTACTCGGGATTCGAAGCCGAACCGACTTGATTACAAGCCGAGTGAGATATCCACCTTACTGGGTTGCTTCCTTGCAGTAAGTTAATATTTTCTTTAAAATAATCTTTTATTTTCGATATGCTAGCATCCCCCAAGTAGGGTTATCATACCCCCTAGGGCTGCGTGCCTCACAGTTAGAGAAATGCTGAGGTAGAGAGATTCATTTAAAATAAGTTTAAGGGTACTAACTTCTCGACTTTTATCAAGGGTAGACAAAATATAAGTGCCATTATTCATCTCACTTATAGAATTTTATCAGGATGACAGTGAATTAATTAACATAGTGAATTATCTTCTTAAAAAGTATGTCATCGTTGGACGTTTTGGAATTTTTTAGACTTCGAAGAAAAGTGCTTTAAATGCGGAATTTAAGGTGAAGTCAAGGGATAAAATTGTTTTAAACCCAAAGTTCTGTCTGGGACCTGTCTCAAAAAATAAGCAACAAACAGAAAAAAGGTAAGAAAAAGGAAAACTGTGAATTGAAAAGCAATGAAATTTTGACGGGTTGTTAAACAGAAGAAAAGCAATGTCGCGCAAAATAACAGAGGAAAACAATGATTAATTTTAAATAAAAAGTATAAACTATAATATCCCTAACGTGGGATAAATAAAAGTTTAGTTTCAGAACATTAAAGGGAGTGTGGCCATCTCTGCTGGAGGTAATTGCTCGACAGGGACTTGATTGATACCTACAAGCAGGCAGTCAATTGCATTTTGTGGGATCTGTGTCCATTCTCAGAGAAGACATTTTGTCAAGTCATGCAAATTTCGGGAATGAGTGTACAAAAAAGAAAGATGACATCTGCCTTATTGGTTCAAGTCGGACAAACATGCTTCCAATTCTATTCGAAGCATTGCTTCACGTTCCACGTTCTGGTTGACAACACGAGCCTTATGTAATCGTGTATTATCATTCATGAGCACAGTCTGAACACCCTTAGTATCCAGATATGGACGAACATATAGATCCAGGATTGCATCCCATAAGTAATTGCTGTCACTGGTTCATAACGAAAGACACGGAGATCAGTTCAACCACCAATTGATATTCCTGCCCAAACCAAGACACCAACACAACTGCTTCTGTGTCTTTTAATGATGTTATGAGCTTAAGATAAAAAAAAAGTTCTTGGGCTTCCATCGGGAATCGTTGCTTATATAAAGTCGAGAGTCATCGGTAAGCAATGCATTGGCTCATTCCTATGATATCCAATTGATGTGGTCCAGAGCTCCCTGTAACCGAGCTCTTACGTAAGACAACGTGAATGGCACCTTATATGATGGTCGTCTGGAATGTAGATACATTTCGTGCAGCCATTTGTAAACAGGCGGGATATTACTGTCTGATGACGTCGAAACGCTCAAAGTATTTGTCGGGTTGAACTAATCCGATGATACAGAACCTGCAGACACAGATAATGATCCTCAAGGATAGTTGTTAAGCTAGAACGTCCACTACCAGGTCTTCACGACATTGCATGTTTTGTGATTTTGATAACGATTCCACAAGTGGCTAGTGATCAAATTATTGACATTTAAAGCTAGGGAAATCTCCAATAATCGTTCCACAGAAGGATTCCATCCAATTGCTTACCATCGTACGTTTTCACTCAATTGCCGTTGATGACAGATTTTCAGTAACTTGGTACAAAGAAATGAAGAAATGGGCCTCAAGCAAACACAATGAAAGAAAAGGAAAATTCTGAAATGAGCATGTTTATGTAAATGTTACATAACACAGCCCTATGTGTGGTTAGGCAAACATGTTAATGCGGAGCTACTCTCGCATTTCACTGTAAGTAGCATTTCCAGATTTTGTTGCAGTAGCCTTCTTTCTTCTCGAGTTATGTTAATTTAATTTTTTCTTGCTTATTTTTTGCGACAGTGTGAATCAAAACATAGCGTCATTAACTCATTACTACCTTTCTCAAGTTCATTTATTTTAATATATTTGCGCAACATTTTTACAACAAATTGCTTGAGATTTTCTAAAAGTATTCTATATATTTTAATATTGTTTGCAACGTTTCTTGTAATTATGGTTTGCCTTCAATTAGCTCTTTAATCAGAATCTATTCAATAGAACGGATTAAACACTTTAAGGAATGCATTATTCTGAAACACCAAAATGCTTATATACAGTAATAAGAGAGTATTTCAATTTTATAATATACTAGCTGGTATACCCATTCTTCGCACGGGTGAATTTAAAAATTAAAAAATACAGACTGAAGGATAAAGAAGTTTTTAATGAGTTTTTATGTGAATTGTATAAATTAAACACACAAAAAAAAGCTTTTTACATAACTCAGCTGAACGAAAAAACCATGTTTGCTAAATTTTAAGTCTTTAGATATAATTGCTGATTTTTTAATTATTGTTATTATTATTTATGACGCCCGTAACTTTCTTGTGGGTCGATTTTTGAAAACACCTACCTGCTCAGCAAAAGTAACACATTGTTACAAGTTTTGTGTAATAAACGCTAAAATTAGTGTGAATAATTTTTATCTGGATGTGTGTGTAATACGTTAATATTACTTTCTGATGCATTTATATTATGTTAAATAGCTGTTACCAACGACTTCGTCCACGAGGAATTTAACAAAAAAGTGTTTATTCACTTGGCAGAGTTTACGAAAACTTTTCTTCTACTTTGTGAATCTATGTTTCTTTTTTGTTTTATTTTTTTTCTTTGCTTTTTGTTGAGCAAGAGGTTAAAGGGACGCATGACCTTTGACACTGTCGATGGGTAAGGACTAAAATCTTTAGGATCAAAATAGCTATAAGTAGCAAGTAGGCGAACACAAACGAAGCCGCAAGGGACGCATGACCTTTGACAATGCAGTTAACGACTGTAAAATCATTAGGATCAAGACATGAATGGGAAATGTGGAGAATGGCAGCAACCTAATCAAATAAAAAAGTTGGATATAACTGCTAGTAATCGTTGAGACCGAAGGCTCGCGAAATAAAATAATTCCTGTTAAATAAAAATAATCCCTATTGAATAAAAATAGTCCCTATTGAAACAAATAATCCCTATTTGAATCGGATATTGCTCACTATTTCATTGGTTTTAATTTTATTTTCGCGAAACCTAATTTTTTTTTCTATAATTAAAGTAGCCGAAGTTATTCCTTATAACATTAGCTATCTACCAGTGAAAGTTTCGTCAAAATTGGTCCAGCCGTTTCAGAGATTAGCCCAAACAAACAGATGGACAGAAAGACAGACAGACAACAATTTTAAAAATTGATTTTTTTTTATATAAGTACCGTATATACTTTTAAATGCATTTAGTAAAAAGCTGTTAATTTCAAATTAGAAACAGATACTTTATTTTTATTTATATGTATAGATAAATTGATTTTTAAAAATTAATTTTTTTTTCTCTGTCAGAAGTTAGTAATATAAAGACGTTATCTTAAATTTTTTTATTTCATTTTCTATAAAAGACCCTTGTTATTTAAGTATTTTCTTTTTTTAGCAGTTTCAGAATCGAACATTTAGTGAAATAATTTGTCCATAATGAAATTTTACATCATTATATAGATTTTTTTCAAAGAATATGGATGTTATTGATGCATTTTCCTACACAATTCTACTTTTTTTATACAAAGTAATTGTTATTTTAAATCAATTGAAGGACAATTAAAACATCAAATTGTTTTGTTCGATGTATATAGAAAATAAAACAAAAATATTCACTGCCTACAAAGCTTTGCATTTGATATTCGAAATAAATAAAATAAAAATAAATACAAGCACGAAAAATGAAAATAAAATAGCTCAAATTTTATATGCATTTTAAAAAAAACAAATACTATAAAATAAGGAGCAAAGTGTTATTATCATGTTTTCATTATTTAAATAGCTGCAGTGCCTGGCATAGCACGGGCTATCTCGAATAAACCTTTGTTTCTTGATGGAACGGTCACGTGACGGCTTCTGAACTACACGTGTGGATGATATTAGTAAAATGATATTTTATAGTAAAAATGTAAAATCAGAGCTTCCAAATTTTATAAGCTGTTAATAAACTAAACTAAGGTAACTTTTAGCAAGAAAAATGTTAGAAAAAAAGCCGCGTATACAGACATAAATATTTACAAAAGATAGATGAAACACACACACGACTTAATATCTTTAATTTTGAAAGAAACTACTCAGGCAAAGAGAATAAAGCATGCCTTTTCCCAGGTCAAAAAGTTGACAGAGAAATACAGAGTGGTTCAAACAATCCAGCTAAGAAAGCGCATCAAAATGAAATTATTTTTTAAAGATTACAAAAAGTAAAAATTTTGTTGCTGTTTTTTTTTTAATTTATAAAGCACCTTGGTGAAATGAATGGCCTACGTGACTGTGCAATACTGTTTCGTACAGAGAGAAAAGTAGCAGTTTTAAAATTGACTGAAGTGATGGATATTTTTATCCTGTCGTTCTTCGAAGTATCTGCTCGATTGATGGCGTTAAAGGGTAAATCCAGTAATTCATTTTGGCATTTTTAATTAATATCTTTTTAAAAAGTCGCAACGCAAATAATCAAAACGGATTCATCGGATTATTCGCCACCTTTTGACACATTTAACACGTTTCTGTTTTCAGGGGTTTGTGAAAACTAGTATAACATGCATTGAGAAATGGGTTTATTCTCGAATGTTATCAACGTGATAATCCGGGGTTTTTTTTGTAATTATAATAAATATGGGATACAATTGCATTTCTAACATTGTACAGTAATTGTATATTGTTTGGCGTAAAGTTTTCTGAGAGTCTTGGTAAGAAACATTCATGCACTCAAGATGCTTGCTTTATTTAGATTACCCAGTTTAATATAGCTCAGAAAGTATTCAGTAATATTTATTTTCCTATAAAATTTGAAAAATTTTTAAAAAGCAAAAACATTATTCACATTTATGACACATTTTATTAAGAATTAATTAAGTGTGTTATATTCAACATGATTAATTCGTTAAATTACATATTATTACAGAAATTTCGTAAGATAAATTCAGAGCTATAGAAAAGGGAATCAAAATCAAGTTCTGTATATTTGATATTGACATCATTACCAACTGAAAAACAACTGTAGAAATCACACTTATAAAATGCGACCTAAACAATATTCAAAGATTAAATGAACAAAAAGGAGAACATAAAAAAAAAATTCCGTATACAAATTCAGATATTTGTCCTCAAAGATTGATACAGATGTGAACCAGACAAACAGATAAATACAGAATACAACGGATAAGACCCCTATATGACAGCCTATATTGAAAAACGAAGAGTTGTGAGAACTCATAGGTAACATGTAAGAAAATGACATTATTAAACCCTTGATAGGAACTTGGGCATCTCCTATAAAGCTGGTTAAGAACTCATACGTGACTTTTTGTTGAATATAGGAGATTAATTATTATGACGAAGGAAGACAGATATACCTTACCCAGAAGTGATGATACTTTGGAATCTCTAAGTTAAAGTAAATGGTTTTATGTTATTCCTTATCTTTTTTTATTGAAGACGGATAAAATAATTCCTGAGCACCATAAGTATCACTTGAAGCTTATAGAAGTAAGTTAAACAAATAAAATAAGGTAAGGAAAATAAAGAAAAAATAACAAAACAAAAAAGTTCCGAGACAAATTAAATAAAATGTATATGTGTCGGTTCCGACGTACGACTGAAGTTTACTCTTTAAGTACGGTTGTCTTTGATTACATGGTAGGCAAACAGGGTAAATAAATGCATCTCATGTAATACTGAAACCATGCATGTATTTTCTGTATTCTATTTCCATTTTTCATATTGATTCGGTAAAACAATGTGTGTGTGTGTGCGTGTGTGTGCGCGTGTGTGTGCGCGTGTGTGTGCGTGTGTGTGCGCGTGTGTGTGCGCGTGTGTGTGCGTGTGTGTGCGTGTGTGTGCGTGTGTGTGCGCGTGCGTGTGTGTGTGTGTGTGTGTGTGTGTGTAAGACGCATTTGTTGTCTGTTTGTCTGTTCCCTTATAACTCAAGATCCAGACAACCAAATAACGAGAAATTTGGTACACGTATACAAAATTACATGGGGAAGGTTCTTAAGCAGGTTTCGCGTTCGTAATTCTTTCTAAATTTTTTATGATTTAAATTTTAAATGATTTTCCAGTGTAATGACATCATATGATGTCACGTTTCTCACTAAGTGGAAAATATATACTTTACACGCAGTTTTTCAAGATTATTACATATTTTTACTATTGCTATATTTATCAGTTGGAATATTTTTTCAATTTTTCAATTCTATGATAATTAATTTTAGGATTATTTTTCAAATAAAAATTTTTTTAAGGATTATTCTTTTAACAACTAAAATTTTGTTTTATTGTTTTGGCAACATTTAAATATTATCGCGGGATGTTTATGTGTGTGATTTTGCTTACAAATTACAACTTATTTATTTATTTCTTTAGATTGCGAAGATTATAGTTTTGAAAAACTAAAACTTCTCATTGAGGAGGGTTATATTTCAGTTTGGTTCAAGTGTAGTATAGGGGGTCCACTTTGGATTTGGCGATTTTTCTTCGGATTTTTCGATTTTTATCTAAATGTCATGGTGAGATATCGAATTCATTCTAAAATAAATAATACTAAATAAATAAATATACTAAATAGTACCTTGGCGACCACTTTTAGTCACCAAAATAAAGGACTGCGCCAAGTAGCTTCCTATACTACACTTGATCCAATAATATGGTTCTTTGGAATTTCATGTGTCTTTATTTTAACCTTTAAGGGTATACTATTGGCTTCAGTGCATAAAATTGCCATGCAGAAAATCAAACTGGAATAGGAATCAGAGAATGAGCAAAACAGACAAATGGCTTAAATACCTGTTGAGGAAGCAGGTAGTCGTATGAAAAATTATTTTTGGTACTTATATACTATCCTAACAATCGTCAACGTTTAAAATAACTTGCGAAGTTGGAACCCCGATTTCGCATGCTGAATTGTGAGTCGTGTTTCGTTTCATATATCGCCAATAGGTTGCATTTATATGTAAGTACCTTATTTTTTCAAATTATGCTTTTGCATTGATAAAGTTAGTTCAGTTCTTTTTATGTCAGTTAATGTTAGTATTTTACTTCATTTTTCAATTTATTTTTGTGTTCGGGATATATATACTTTGGATAATTTTTTTAGTACTTGCATATTATTGCACACAATCTCCAACGTTCAATACAACTCGCCACTTTGGCAATCCCAACTTTGTATGCGTTGAATTGGCAATCATGTGCTTCATTTTGTATAATGTCACCAATAGGTTGCGATAATACAAAAGTACCTCTAATTCTGTACATTACTATAACATTAGACTGGCCGCAACATACCAATTTGGGGTGATTTCAGAATCATGCCGAAAATGAGTAGCCTACCCATATGAAATTAATATTATGAGTATTATCTTAGCCTGTTTTATCTTTCCCTCCAGTAATCCTTAATTAATTCAATATATAACTTATTTTTTTTTGTATTTTAGTACTTACATTTTTTTTTGGTTATTATGTACTGCAAATATATTTTTACACATTGCGATGTCTTTGGCAAAATTAATCAGTCGTATTTTTCTTAAATATGTTTTTTTTATCGATTTTTGACAATTTTTAAAATTTTGTTTGATGTCTGTCTGAAATGCAAATAGCAAAATAAATATTTTACAATATATATATTGTGTTTGTACGAAAATGTTTATACTGATTTAATCAAAATATTGAGCAGTCTTTTGTTTTTGATACCTTTTTAAAATTTAGTTTTATGTTATAACTTGCTTTACCCAGCTAAATGTTGCTGTGGTTCAGTCAGCTTTAAAAGACTGGTACACCATTATGTATGTCATGAGGCTTACAAAAGTAATAATACACACAAGAATTCAAACAAATCTATATACATATAAGACGCATTTGTTGTCTGTCTGAATAAACTTTCTCTTTCACAGAACATCATTTCGACAAATTTTCAAAATTTGTTTGTGTGGTAGTTACAAGTTAATTATAACGCTATAATTTTAATTGAATAGGTAGATATTGCATTTTTAAGTAGAAAAATAATTATAACTACTCTACTGTATTTTTTGGAGTGAGTGAATATTAACGCCGCACTGTTCAGCTACACAAGGGCTTTTGGCGATGGACCACGTAATTTTGAACCATAGTCAAGTGACGTGGACGACACCTGAGCTGGCACCCCCTTCTCCTAACTACCACGCCACACCAATTTAGCAGGAATATTCTACCAATACTTAGCTGGAGTAATCTTTGAAATCCACTCTTTCAATATATATGACAGCACGGGTTCTATGATGAGTATTTAAGCGGGAAAAGTGAATAGTTTTGTAGCAGGTATTGCATTTTCTGCTGACGGCGTTTTCAGCGGATTACAAAGATTATCATTTTTGTCCAAAAAATAGTTAATGTCAAAATTTAAGTGTCTTATGATTTTGTATGTTAATGAAGACTTTAGAAAACCATTTGACTATTTATTTTAAGTGAACTGTGTATATAATTAATTTTACAGTGAAATATCTTTAATTAATTTATTAGCTCTCACCGATTAAATTTCTCTAAGTGGAGTATTTTGTTTATGTATGTCCCTTAATTTTCAATGTAGTGACCTAAAAAAATATTGCATGAAAAAATTGCAGTAAATCATAATGCGGTAGATAAAGTATTAACGTGCATCGCTCCCCTGCACGGCGGGTCTTACAAAGCTCTAATAAAGTTAGAGCTATGAAAATAGCTAGACATTTGCCAACTTGACTCTATCGTCAACATTTCGCTATGTGTTTCATTGAATCGCCATTGTTATTTAAGAAACGGCGTTGCTTGCGAATATTACAAGTTTAACATAAAATAAATTCTACAGAAAGTACTATTAATGTATGACACTTTCAGATATAAATTATTTACAATATTTTAAGCGTCACAAAACTTTTAACAATGTGTTACTTTTGCTCAGCAGAGATCAGCTTAGGGAGGTATTTTCAAAAATAGACCCTCAAGAGTGTTCCGGGGAGTTACAAATATTAAAAAAAAATCCTTTTTATCAGCTATTAGATCTACATAGATAAAAATTAACAAAGGTATTTTTTCTTTCTTTTTTTTTCTTCAGCTGGGATATGCGAAAACCTTTTTTTGTTTAATTTACACTTCACTTAAAATTAACTCATTAAAAACTTCTTTATCCTTCAATCTGTGTTGTTTAATTTTTCAGTTCACCCGTGCGAAGAACGGGTATACCATGTAGTATATATATATATATATATATATATATATATATATATATATATATATATATATATATATATATATACATATAGTTTTTAGTGGTCCGGCTGTGTGAAGAATATGTGCATTCCACACGCAGGATACATTTTAATACACACATAGACCAATATGTTAGACCAATAGTTATTTATGACACTTTTGGTCATAAATAACTTTAAAATTATTTATGACCAATCAGGCAAGTTTTTTGCATGCGATTTGATTTGCATCTGGGGCCAAATGGTTAAACTCTAATGCTAGATTATGAATCATTTGGATTGACATGGCATTAGTGGGAATTATGAGCAAAGTATAGGAGTGATAATTGTTGTACACTCATGTCCTTAAATTAAGGATAATTCAGAATAACACAGAAACTGAACTCTAAAATAAAAATTTCACCTGTAGAATTATCACACACATCTTGAAGAAAAATATACAAATTACAGGAAACCACCAGATGGCGTGGATAGTACGTCACAATGACGAGAGTGTAAGAGGAATGGTGGCAAAAAAGTAAAATTGTTCACAAGCGCTTTAAAAGGCTTGCAATGCAATAACCGCATAGTTATGGCTCAAAGAAAGCATTCGGATAATTTTTTACGTGGTAAATTATTGGACGAGTGGAGTGTGGACGTACCCATCTGGAAGTATCCGAGGAACTTGGAATCGCCCAGAGTGTCATCTCCAGGCTTTGGTAACGACTCCAAGATGATAGTAATGTGAGTAGATGTTACAGATCAGGTCGCCCCCGAGTTACAACGCCGAATGAGGACCGGTATTTGGCAGTTATTGAAAAAAGAAACAGACGGAGTACAGCATTAGACCTGTGTATCGTCAGCTCACTTCAGCTACCGCTATGACAGTTTCAAGACAGACCGTGTATAGACGCTTAGGGCATATATATGCTCGTAGGCCTGTCAGATGTGTTCCACTTACCGCAACTCACTGTCGCCTGCGATTAACCTGGAGTAGAGAGCATGCATTGTGGACACCACAACAGTGGTCTTGTGTGATGCTTTCCGACGAGTTCAGGTTTAGTTTGCAGTCTGATTCTCGCCGGACTTTAATATGGAGAGCGCCAGGTACCCGTTACCCCCAAGAGAAGACTATTGAACGGCACCGTTACGGTGGTGCAGGATGGCTTGTTTGGGGAGGAATTATTCTTGGTTTCTAAACTGACCTGCATGTTCAGAGTGTAACGATGACAGGCCACATCTATCGGGATGTCATTCTGGAATAACATGTTTGTTTGTTTGTTTCGGGCGCCATGGGTGCTGAATTTCTGTTTATGGATGACAACGCCCGTCCTCACCGTGCAAACATTGTAGACGAATGTCTTCAATCGGATGATATTACCCGTATAGATTTGCCAGCATACTCACCGGACTTGAATCCGATAGAGCATGTGTGGGATATGCTTGGCCGACGAATTCCAGTCTGTCAACCCCCTTCCACCTGTCTACCGAAACTTCGGAGGTTATTGCTTGATGATTGGTATACTATTCCCCAAGATCAGATTGATACTTTGATATTCAGCATGCCTGGGTGTTGTAAGGACTGTATTGCATCGTCCGGAAGACATACTCCGTATTAACCATTATACTAACCATGTTATACTGTTTTTTGTACATCGGTTCTTTTTTGAAATTTGCTCCAGGGAGTAAAAATCGCAATTTTTATTAATTATGTCAAACATATAGCCTCTTTTTGGCTCTTTACCTTTTGTTTAATAAATAGACTTTAGAAATAAGTCAAATTTGTTTTGCTTCTTTCTCTTTCTTTGCCTGAACTTCATGATCCTTAATTTATGGGCATGAGTGTATTCAATATGAGAAATCGTTCAAAAATTATGGATTGATATCGACAGGATGCTCTTTGGTGAGTTTTTAATGATTTACGCTTTTCATTTGTGAACATACTGGGTTTTTAATTTGAACTTTCGGATTTTAAATATTTTTTCTACCTATACAACTATTTTAAAAAAGGGTGCATCATCCTTGGTGTTCGATGGTTCACTTATATTATGCACTAAATTGTTTCAGAATTTTAATATATTTTAACGTCATAATATCTTTGAGAATGCGATCGTGAATAGTTTAATTTTTCAAGTTTAATGGTTTAATTTTAACTTTTTAATTTTTAAATTTTTGTGGATTGGATATTTTTCGATTAACTTACCAAGTTGCAATAGAGGGTAGGTTGGCGCCATCAAACTAGTTTAACCCCACTTATTGGTCCTAAGTCTGAGGTTGCACTTGGATATTTTTATTTTATAATTTTTCAATTTTGTTTCAAAACGTTGGAATTTTATCTTCTATAATCGTCATTGATATTTTGAAATAGGATTTAGTATTATAAGATTCATATAATTTCAATTTTTTTAATTGATTATTAAGTTGTGATTGATTTATATATATTTAAGAGGGTGAGTTCAGAATTTCGACCCAAAAACTAATTTTTCATTTTTTTTTCTATTTTAAAAAAAACATAAACTTTCACGCTTCTAATGGTGCAAAAATTATCATTCGAAGTGCAGTGAAAGTATTTTTAATAATTTTTTGAAAATGTTTTACCACCTGTCAGAGTCTACCTGCCACGCCCACTCATATGCACACAAACTTTTTTTTTTGCATTGTAAGCCCCAATTTCACTATTTTTTTTTCATTATTATTTAAAATATTTAGAACGGCAACGTCAAGTAGAAGAAATGAAGTAAAGCAAACGCTTGTTTACTTTAAGAAATGTGCTGTTTGCATTGAATTTTGAAAGTCTTTAAGTAGCTTTTCTTATATCTACATTTGCTAATATTTTACATTGCCAAGTTTTAAAAATATAATTTTTAAGAAAAGACGAACAGATTGTTTGCATTCACAGTCGAAGGTAAGTGAATCCATTAACAATTTGAATGTTTCTGCTTCAGTCAAGAAGTTGAAATCCTGTATGGATTACAGCAATTTTCTTGGGGAAAATGGAAATATAAATGAAATTATAAATAAGACTTTATATTGTCTAAAGCTATAAAAATATCTTTTGTATGTAAAGAATGAAAAAATAATAGTATTTCAATTAAATTTTTAAGAAAAGTTCAAGGCTTGGCCACGGAATTTTCTGTTTCTTGCGAAACTTGTGGATTCAGCCAACCATTTCTAAATACTAATATATATGGTTTCATGTAATTGAAAAGAGTCTAAATATTATGAAGTCAATGCCAGGCTTTCATATGCAATGAGATGTATTGGTAAAAGTTAAGTCTTGTGTGGAGTTGTGGGAATTTAACAACTCCATCGCAAAGATTTAATAAAAAGGAATCAGGATTACAGATACAGCCGTAGAGACTGTGGCTACGATGAGTTTGCAAATTATAGCTATAAAGAAGCCAAAGATGTCAGCGGACATTCTGATATACCATTTTCTATTGATGGTACTTGGCAAAAGTATGGGCATACGTCTTTGGATGGTGCTGTCATTGCAACAAGTTTTTATACCGGCAAAGTGCTTGATGCTTCAATTTTATCAAGATTTTGTAAGTGCCCGAACAAAATGCTTAATGAGATCTGTAAGGCTAATCATTTTGGAAATAGTGGAAGTATGGCAGTTTCTGGAGCCATCGAAATCTTCCAACGCTCTGAAATTTTGCATGGTCTGCGATATACCAAATTTTTGGGAGATGGGGACTCCAGACCGTATAAAGCAGTTAACTAGATGCAGTTGTATGGAGATACAGGTATTGAAAAATTGGAATGTGTTGGCTATGTCGAGAAACGGATGAGGACTCGACTACGAGCTTTAAAACTAAAAATGAAAGGTAAAAGAAATTAAGTGACAAAAAAACATTGGATGATCACGGTAGACTTGCAGACGCTGAAATTGATAAATTACTGCGTTATTATGGATTAGCTATCAGAAACAATACCGATAGTATTTATTCAATGAAGCGAGCCATTTTGGCTACATATTTTCATAAAGCATCTATTGATGCATATCCCCAACATGGTCTGTTCCCAACAGTACCTGGTGTGAATATAACCGAGCAATTACAAAAGGTGAAGTATATAAACACAAGAACACCTTGCCATCAGAAGTACTCAATTGCATCAAAAATGTGTACAGGGAATTATCCACAACTATATATAGCCTCCTTGCCAAATGCTTACATGGTAAAACACAAAACTGTAACGAAAGTGTAAATTGCATAGTATGGTCCCGGATACCGAAAAACTTTTTGTGCAATTGGGCACATTAAAAACTGGAATACTGGAATCTATTGCCTCCTACATTCAAGGTAATATCACTAAATGTCATGTTCTTGCAACATTAGGTGCATTTCCAGGTTTTTACATAGCTCGAGCAATGAAAACAGCTGATCGGGAGGGACTACGAAATGCAAATTATGACATTTTACAAAATTCTAAAGAAGCAAGGGTGAAAAAAAGGCATAAGAAATGTATATTAGAGGATACTTTAGCAGAAGAAATAAAAAACCCAAGTTATGAAGCTGGTATGCATTAATTACAAGTACGTTTTTTACTAAATTTCATTTTTCTCAAAACCAACATTTTTACTATAAATGGAACATTTTCCCCTAAACTACTGCATTTACTAAACTACTTGCATATTTAATAATTACACTGTAATACATACTTTAATCGAGGGATTTTTAAATAACTTATTCTGACTTAACTTATAGCATTAAACATAATGAAATTTCACTGATTTTCAAAAAAAAAACAGGTATGTGCAAAGAATAATTTTTTAAAAATAACTAGACATCCTATCCATAAAAGCTCGGATTAAAATATGTATTATGGTCCAAAGAATATTCTGTAAAAAAATTGCAAATTTTTATTCAATAGAATGTTTATAAATTTTCCTTAAAAATACCTATTTTTAACATTACTCATATACAGATCCTGTTTCGTGAACCTGCCCTGTTAAATATATATATATATATATATATATATATATATATATATACACTTGGTTCTCTTTTTATGCGGTTTTTTTATGCGATTTTAGAGTTATGCGGTTTTTTTATGGCAAGAAAAAAAAAATTTTTATTCATATTTAATTCTTTTGGTGATTCACTTTTTCTGAAAACGAATAAGAATAACAACTACAACTCTACTATTACCCAATCAATACAACGAAAGAATTTCTCCTTTATATGCAAATTTATACCTTGAACTTTTTTTCTTTTATTGACATGTTTTCTCTTGATTTGTTCTTAAAAACAAAAGACAAAAACAAAAATATCCCGCTAAAATTGCGTGTTTTTATGCTGCATTTTGCATTGCATTTTTGTTTTTATGAAACTAATTAAAAAAAAGCTTGCATATTAGAAAACATTAGAAAACAAAACTTTGTGAAAAAAGGTTACTACCGAAAACCGGAAGATAAATTTACTCAAGTGAATTGTAAGTTTTTTTTTTTTTTTAGTGCGTAATTGTACATTAAGTTTTCTCTATAATTTTTAGTCCTCTTAAAGAAAATGTGTGACAATATTAAAAAACAAAAAAAGAAGTGCAATTTCGCTAGAAACCAAAATTAAAATTCTCGATTGCTTGGCGAAAGGAGAAAGATCAACAGCAGTAGGTAAACGTTTTCATTTAGGCGAATCTACTATAAGAGCAATAAAAAAAAATGAAGCGGCAATAAGAAAATCAGTCAGATCTGGTACAAATTTGAGTTCTAAAATTTCATCATATTCAAGAGACACTTTAATAGAAAAAACTGAAAAGGCTCTCGTAATTTGGATTGAAGATTTAACTCAAAAAGAATTCCGTTAGATGGACATTTAATCAAGATGAAAGCCCTTAAATTTTACAAGGAGTTAAAAGAATCAGAGCCATCTACATCTTCACGTGAAAGTAATCCACAATTCTCTGCCAGCACAGGGTGGTTAACTGGTTTTATAAAAAGACATTCTTTTCATAATCTAAAAATAAAAGGTGAGGTGGCTTCTGCAGATGAAGAAGCTGCTAGAAAATATCCTGAAAAGTTAGCTAAAATTATTAAAGATGGAGAATATTGCGCTCATCAAGTCTTCAATGCTGATGAAACAGGATTGTTTTGGAAAAAAATGCCAACCCGTACTTACATTGCAAAGTCCAAAAAAACTGCCAGTGGTTTTTAAAGCTGCTAAAGATCGAGTTACTTTATTGCTGTGCAGCAATGCATCTGGCGATCGAATGTTAAAACCGCTGCTTGTAAATCGATCTTTAAAACCACGTGCATTAAAAGGAAAAAGACTTAAATACACTGCCCGTACATTGGATGGCTAACAAGAAGGCCTGGGTAACAACGGCTATTTTCACTGAATGGTTCAATAAATGCTTCGTACCGAAGTTGAAAATTATATGAATGAGATGGGTCTCGAATTTAAGATCTTATTAATTCTTGACAATGCGCCAGGTCATCCAATCTTAGAACATCCAAATATAAAGTGGCTTTTTTTCCTCCAAACACAACGAGCCTAATTCAACCATTAGATCAGGGAATTATTTCAACATTTAAAAAATATTATGTAAAATTCACTTTCCAATTCATTTTCGAATCCGAAACAATAACAGTTACTGAAGCTTGGAAACAATTTAATATCTTGAACTGTGTAAATCATGTTGCATTAGCAATTGCCGAAATAAAATCACAAACTTTAAATGCATGTTGGAAAGCTGCTTGGCCTGAATGCGTATCAAAAACGAATCAAATAGAGCAATAGTAACATCAGAAATTATTTCAATTGCTAAGGAAATAGGTGGGGAAGGTTTTGATGATTTTGGCGAGCATGATACAGAAGAATTGCTTGTGGACGAAGCCCTAAATGATGATGATATTTTGGAAAGTATGGTAGATATTACTAAAGATTTGGAAACAGTAGATAGCGAACCGGAAGAAGATGTTACTCCACTGGACGAAAAATTACTTCGGGAAGGCCTTCAACTTTCCGGTAAATTGGCAAATTTTTTATTCAAAATGATAATGATGTAGAACGCGCCTTAAAATTCCAACGTGATCTGAAATTTTGTATGTCTGGCTACAGAGAACTCTACAAAGAACTAGTGCCATCACAGAGTTTGATTACTGACTACCTTGTCAAAGAAAAAAAAATCACTGAAGTTCCTGAAGAAGCATTACCATGTAGATCTGATGACGTAATTTTATCTTCAAGTGATGAAAGTGATCTTGCACCAATCCACAAACGGGTTCGCATTATCAGACAGCGAATAATGATGAAAACATTCTTAATATGATTTTAAATGAAGTTTTGTTTTTTTGTTACATATTAAGTTTTGTTTTTGTTTTTAACATACATATGTGCCATTTATTAAAATATGATGGAAAAAAAATAAATCTTATTATTTATAAATCTTTTTTTATGCGATTTCTGGTGCATTTTAAAACATTATTTGGGTTTTATGCGATTTTTTGAATAAATGGAACGTATCCATCATTTTGCATATAAATGTATGTCTTTTTTTGTGCGATTTTTTATGCGGATTTCCCTGGAACGCATCTACCGCATAAAAAAAGAACCAAGTGTATATATATATATACATCCTTTATATTACATAAATATTTGTTACCCATAGTACATGAGTACATTGTTAAGAAGGTTGATTTATTTTACTATTAATATCACTGTGAGTATTAATTACATTCTTTAGCAATTAATAATTACTGTGACAAGAGGCTTGTGGTAACTAAAGTATGATACGTGATTTACGAATCGTGAAAACAGCGCATCAATAGTTGTACCACACCTAATCGTCCCCAGCATTTTACCAGAATCAAAATCCTAATTATGCTCTCATTTTAAAAATTGCACTAATCTCAATCCTTCATCTTTATCAAAATCAAAATTGAAATCGCCACCAAATATGAGTGGGAGTACATGATACTGTTTCCCCAGAAGTTTAGAACCACCTTTTATATATGCTAATAATGTCTCGTGGATATAACCTATAATGTCAGTAACATTCAGATTGACAGAAATTTAAATTGTGGGGACAACAATGGTTTTACCGTAAGGTAAAGTGGATTTCGCAGCACACACATATCTCCCAAATTAGATTTACATAGATTAACGTATTGAGTATCTCTATACTCACAACATCTTCATGATCGCCAATAAATTTATGTTAAGAATCGATCACGTTTTGCTAGATGAAGATCCCGCCCTCTTGATTAATACTTGGTCCTCTGTACTGTGTTATACATTTAAAATTTTCAGTTTCAACTAATTCCTCATTGCAAAGCCATGTTTCTGATAACATTAAAATGTGTGAGATCACGTGCATGTGTCCGAAAACTGGCAGTTGAGAGAAAAGATAATCGTATCCCCTCCATTCATTTTATTGATCATGTTTAGATCAATTGTAATTAGACGAACTGTAAAAAGCTTGGTAAACTCATTTCGTAAGGGAAGCATCACTTCGTTGTTTCATCTGCCGTAGTAAAAACGTTGACACCCATCAGTAGGTACAACATGAAGTCCTTCTTGAGTCGTGAACCTGGATAAGGCTAAGTGGACCAAGGGATGTGAATGTGAATTGCTGTATTGGTTAACAATTTCATCAAATGTGCCTCCTTGCGATTTGTGAATTGTGAAGGAGCAGGCTGATTTCAACTGGAAATGATTTCGCTTATCACAAATCGATCTATTTCGGTTAATAGAAACTGTTGCATATCTAAGCTGATACAAACCATTTCTCTACCGAAAGAAATGTCTTCTGGTATTTTTCTGTCTTCCCAGAGAATTCCTCTCTTACCTAGGTGTAGCGGTAGCTTTATAAGCCAGTAAGAACCTCCAGACAGAGGTGATCACTTTTGTTTACTGTCCGGACACTCTCTCCGGAGACTGTTACTGTCTTATGAAGATACCGCTACAAGGAGAATATTCTAATGGAGTATATTGGTTGTGTGTGTGTGTGTTGTTGAAAAAAAGTTTATTTTTGACAATCATACTTTGTTACTTTGCTATTCAACGCACCAAAATAATATTAAATATATACCGCCAAATTCGGTACTTTTCAGTTGCTATAGTCAACTTCTTTGTCAAAAAAGCTAAGGCATGAAGTGTCGTTTGGCTCAAAAACCATTTAATAATTTTTTAAGGCTTGGTTTTTAAAATATACTTTCCAATTTTCCCACATAGATAACAATTAACGGTAATTTTGAAACAAAAAACTGCATAAATGATTTCTTGTAAAAAGGTTATTAGACGAAAAACAAAAACTTTTAACACATAAGCAATTTACTAACAACTAAGCAATTTTAAACTTTAAACAATTTACACTTGGAAAAAAGTTCGGTGTAATTATTTTTATTACAACGAAGTTATTAAATGTTTAAATAGGATTTTGAGTATTTTTTTTATGAAAAATTGCAAAAAAAAAATGATTTTAGCATTTTATATTTTAAATCACTGATTCTAAAAAAGAAATTATGAACTTTTTTAGTACAAAATTTTTCCATACATTACAACGATAAGAAATCCGTACAGAGCGATTGAAAAACTTTTTTCATAAAAACGCACCGATACTGACTCATTTTAGAAAAATCTTAAGTAATGCAAAATTTCGTTATTTTGTAAAAATATTTATGCCATATCGTGGCGAAATAAGTGATGTTTTTGATTCTGTAATTAGTTTTTGTCTGATATATATTTCGGTAAGAAAAAAATTATCGTAATTTTAAAAAAGACGAAAAAGTGGTCTTTTTTCCTTCAGACAGCAACTTGCACATACGCGGAACACAGCAGTTTTTGTTAACTCTTGTCCAAATTTCACTGATTATAGTATTTCCATACCGGGGTTTTATATGAAAATCGATTCTTAAGGAGTAAACTACAAAAATAAATGGGCTACGAAGACAAGTAAGTACATCGCAAAATTAAACAATTAAACAACAAAATCAAAACGAGAATCTCCCCTCAAAAATTTACAAGATTAAGTCGATGAAGTTACAATTAATGTGAATGAAAATTTAGTTTAAACAAACTGAAAAAAATTACGTCAGTTGATTTTTAAGAACATGCAGTTTAACTTTCACACATGCCTTTTCTTTTTTTCCTAAATTTTGAACTCCAAAGGATGAGACACAACACTTTGCTCGCCACCAACATTCCTGTTACAAAGTTTGGAAGGGCACAGGCTAAATTTGTTGAGGTACACTTTAAAATTACCATGACCAATAAGGAATTGTGTAATTTTAAAAATTTTAAAAGAAGTGAACACAAAACACTTTTTGCGGAATGATCAGAAAAAATTTCTTTGTCAGAAAAAGAGGGGCGTCAGGTTGTTTATACTGAGTGTTCTAAAGAGAGAAAAAAATCTCTTCAGTTTTCCTTGTAAACCAATTTAGAATATTAATTGATATTTCCTTCCTAAGTTTGTTTCCGTACTTAGCCAAGACATCAACCTTTTCATTTCCTAAAATTCCAGTATGGCCATGAACAAAAGTAAAAGATGTAAGGATATTAGTGTCCTTAAGAATTTTAATGTTCTTTTGAATGTCCACAAGAACGTTATTGGAAGACGAAATGTTTTATATAGTTTCTAAGGAAGAAAAGGAATCAAAATATATCAAATATTTAAAAGCGCTTTTATGCTGCATGATCTATTTTATAACGTGATTAATATTTAAAAATTAGACAATAAAAACAGTTCCTTCATTATGAATTCTGGATTGATGGTGTTCAGTTTTACTACCATTATGAAAAATTACAAATGCAAAACCACACGATAACTAATACCCTTCATTTGAAGAGCGTTCTTTGGAAACTTGAAATTACTCTGTCGGCGGCGAAAAGATGACTTTTGTCACCAATATGGGAGGACTTTAGTAGTCTAGTTGTCGTCGAGAATTCAGTGGAGAGCAAGAGGACTGTATCGTTGATTTAATATTGTATCTGATAATTGAAGAGCCCTTGGTATATGAATTAGTTTATTGATGACTAAACATAACTTCACAGCACTACACTACACACACACCAACATTTAAAGACTATTTACAGGGTTAATAAGAAATATCGCTTAAAACGCTCTGCCCAAAGCATCATGCCTTGCATGTTCATTCGATCAGTTTCATCCGCGTTCTCTTATAATTAAAATGGCGTGTTACATATTTTTATTCTGGCAACCCTGAAGTCGCCAATTACGTTCCAAGGCGCCAACACTAGTGGTCAAGGTCACGGATTCATGTCTAACGTGTAATGAGTTCAAGCCTAGTGTCACTGAAGTTCTGCCATGTAAGGGGTATTGCACATTAACTTGACTCAAATGTCCTTCCGCTAGTGTGGAAAAAATGAGAGGGTTGCCA